>JARUPZ010001056.1:0-2500 GCA_031213475.1 Nereocystis luetkeana | reverse complement strand
GACTCCTCCCATGCCCCATTCGAATTACTCCCACCACTGATATATTCCCTTCGACTCTTAATTTCGCCCCCCCACCTCTACTTTACATATACTACGTGCTGCTATACCCCCACCCCCACACACGGCCCTATTGTTCCTATTGTTAGTGCTCCCTGTACATTGCCGAACGTTTTGGTCCCGTTCATTGTGGAACGTATCAAGTCCTTTTATCACGGGCAGGTGACTTGCGTCACAGTTAGTGCCATTCGGTGCTCGATGCCCACGCGCATTTAGTGTTCGGTACAGGTAGAGAAGTATGCAGGCAGGCGGGCAGGCTGACAGACAGGCAGACCCATAAGCAGACGGGGAAAGAGCCAACCGTCGCCCCTCGGGTTCTGTCTAAGAGAGTACGTATCAAAATCGAATCCTCCACAGCTCGGACAAACCACGTTGTAGGCCCTCTAGTTGCAACCCAAGTATTGCGCCCCTCGCCTCTTCCGGCTGCGAATGGTGGATATCGCGTGCGGTAGAGCTGGTGGAAGGCAATCCCGAGGACACGTTCTTTCATTTCGTCAGCGGAATTTGGAGGACGATGCAAGAATCTGGCGATCCGTGCATGGTGAGAAGGAGGGAGACACGAGCGTCGGGTTCGCGCTATAGATATTGTAATACATTGGTTTGGCTCACCGCAGCAGATCAACGGTACCGATTAAGTGTCTGCTGCGAACCCGTCGGACAGGCCACGACGTACAGTTACTAGTAGGTGATCCAGCCCCTAACCCGCCGCCCTGTGGTTCTGGGAAGGATCTGTATACTGTAGTTTCGTATCGAGCCCGGGAAACATGCACTACTGCTGCGGTAGATCACGCACCTTATGCAGCGGCAAACACGAGCTACTACTGTGCAGTACGCAGTGCATATCGTGTCAGGAGTATATATCTGCTCTGAAAGGCCTAGATTGTGCGGGAGGGGTCGATTATCTGCCCGATGCATGAAAAGCTTCAACCAAGCGGAATCATCCCCTGCCACGCTATGCACACATTCTGAGAGAAGCCAACCAGCCGGTTACCAACTGTACTGTAACAAAAAACACAATCACAATGCTCTAGACGACCACACATGCAACGCGGAAAAAAAAGTCGAGCCGACGAGGATGGCGCCGATCAATCACCTCATACCCACTTGCTGGTCGACTAAATGTTGTCCCGGGCCCTGAAGAATGAGCTATATATATACGATGATGATGACGCGACTGCCATCTGTCTCACTAACCCACTCCTTCATTGACCCACTCACTCACTCACGCGTTTTAGTCACTCATCAATCCACTTACTCGCCCACTCAACCGCCCACGGATGCACTTTCCCAACCACCATCTCACTCTCTCGCTAACTTACTCTCTCCTTCCTTCATTGATTCGTTCACTTATCCATTCAACTCACTCACTCACTCGCTTACTCGCGTACTCGTTTACTCACTACAGAGCACGATCTCACTCGTGTTGCCGAACGTCAATGAATGATCAGCAATGCTTCCTACGTTTGTGATACACCAGGTGCACTACAGCACAGCCCAATCTAACCGCGCAGACACCCCACGCACATACAGCGCATGACAGCCTAGAAGAAACGCCTAATACGAGCAAAGCCATGGAACCTTATTGTGATAATATCCCTGAACAGTCTTGAGTATTGGCCATTAGTGTAGCTCTCGCCCCTGTGCACGATTCACTGGTCTAACTATCTTGGCAGACCAACCAAACATCGAGTCTTAGTAGGTTAGTATCGTGCTGCTTCTTACCTGCTCATGGGCAAATGCTGTGCATATGTTCGAACGGACGTTGCTTCTATCCCTGTCTTTCAGATCAAGAACCACCACTTCAAGCCTCACACCTGCTTCTGCGACATGCAAAACGTAAGTCAGCGAGAGGCAATAGTCGATTGTCACCGTGTCAACGTGGCATCGTGGTCGAGCACCCAGCGGCTGTAAATCTTGCAGACCACTGATAGATGTAATGTCCCATGGTGCAGATGGGTCGTTGATGCCGAACGCAAGCGGGTGGCATAGACGGGCGTAAGCACGAGGACTGCTTGGTCTTCTTATTAATCCGTAAACGGTCCTTGTATATAGTCGCCCAGAGTGCTGCATGATAGGAGTACGTAGTATAGTAGCACATGTTGACCACAAATTATTGTTGACTGGCGTTTGCTCGAGTGTGTTTACACTTGTTGTGGTACCTGGTGCATGGTATCTATTCTTTAAAATGGAATTGTGTGTTACAATGGTATCCGTGTTTTGGGTGCAGCTCTTCAGTTGCAATGGCTGAGGAGTCGCCTCTGTAGTAAACATTGGGGCTGAAGCACTTGGAAACCCCTGCCGTAGAACGGCTCAAATGTGGAAACCCATACTGCCTCACGATAACGAGGCATCTTTGTACACCAGACTGTTCGCGCTTCGCGTTTTATCACCGATAATTTGGCGGAGAAGGGGGGGCGGGGGAGGGGGCGTCGCTGTTGTTGCT
>JARUPZ010001055.1:0-25095 GCA_031213475.1 Nereocystis luetkeana | reverse complement strand
CTTTCCTTCCCACGCTCTGTCTCCCAGCTTGGGCGTATGCGTCTCGATGTGCACGAACGCTCTGGCTCCAATGGCGCGAAGGACGGTCATGTCCGCTTCCTCGTTGTACATCTTGAAGTAGGGCGATAGTCCTCCCAGTGCAGAATGCGGTGACCTGTTGCTGATAAAAACAGCCGTAAAAAACATTTCACCCCACAGGCTGGGGGGAAAGTTGCCGTCCTTGAGTAGGCACCGGCCGATGGTGGCGATCGTACGTCCATCTCTTTCGGATATCCCGATCTGCTGGGGAGTGGCCGTTGCGGCATATTCCATACTGATGCCGGAGTCTACGCACAGCTTACGGAAATCTTGTGAAGTGTACTCCCCGCCCTTGTCGGCTCGTAGACGTTGAATGCGGAGTCCCAACGGAACTGCGACCGTTTTGTTGTACAGGTGCAGGGAGCCGGCAGCCTCAGCCTTGGATTTAAGCAAGAAGATCTCCTTCATTCTGGTGAAGTCATCGGTGAACTTGGCAACGTACAGATAGCCCCCCTTTGCTGCCGGGGTGATAGGTCCCATGAGGTCGGTGTAGACTAGCTCCATGGGTTCCGTTGTCTTGTGTACGGTCTTTTTGGGGTGTGCTTTCTGTTGGCTCTTTCCCAACGCGCAGGTGGGGCAGCCCGATATAGAGCCGGTGTAGTCAATGCCGTTGCCGTCCTTGCGGCGGAGTATATCCATGCTGCGGGGGTTCATGTGTCCCAGTCTCCGGTGCCAGGTATCTGCACTGATTTGAGCTGTAAGTGCCATGGCTGTAGATGACGTATCCTGAGTACTATACGTTGGACCTAGATCAACTTGAAATGAACATAGACCCATATCTTCGTTCAGTTGCTGCAGAGGCACCACGATGTTATTCCTTCTCAGATGAGGGTTTCTTGGCTCAATGACGGTGGAGATACCCCTAGTAGCTGCGTCTGAGGAAGAGAAGAGATGGCGACCTAGTCCTGAAACGACCATGCTCGGGAAGCCTACGTCGTGTTTATTACCAGCCTTGTCGGTGATGACGCCAGACAAAATTCCAGTGGCGGTGCCCAACAGTACCTGTTTGCCGGCTGCTCGTATTTTTTTCGGCGTGTTGAGTACAGTGTAGTTTATCATTTTCTCCTTGAGCTCGGGTATTAGTTCATCATCTACGAAGTGCTCCGTAGCACCGCTGTCTACCAGCATAGTGATCTCGCTGTTGTTAGGCAGAAAGGTCCGACCATCGGATAAGGCCATCCACATGAAGCCGCCCTTGAAGTTGAGTTCATCTTTTAGATCCGGGTCGTTGTTCCTACCGGCTGGGAGCTCAGAGTTCGAGTTGAGGGTAGCGGTCGTGTGAGATGCCCCCTCTTGTGGGCGTGGAGCGCCCTGCTTGTAACAGTCGGCATCGTTATGAGTTGTGGAATTATGAATGGAACACCATTTCTTTCCGGCGGTGCCTTCCAGCCCAGCCTTGCCTCTTTTGAAGGCAGGTTTTTTGTTCTTTTTATCCTTAATGTACAAGACGCAACCCCTCTGGTAGTGTCCCGGCTTGTTGCAGTAATGGCAAACCACTTGGTCGGGGTCGGACTTGGGCTCAGCCATCATGGCCGCACCACGGCCAGCTATCTTGCCGTCATTAGCGTTCCTTCGTGACAGATTATCGAGGTATAGATGCCTCATGGTGCTCTGGATCTGTTCGAGGTTAAATGAAGGGTCGCGGTACATCATGAGCTTGATGTCCTTGTAGTCGTCCGTCAGGCCTTGGACCATGATGTCCTTAAACTTTCTGTCCGTAATGGGTTCTCCCATATTCTCCACTTGGTCTCGAAGGAGGGAGGCTCGGAGGAAGTACTCGTCCGGATCTTGCCCGGTCTTCATGGCCGTGGCCACAAGTTCCGCAGACTTGCATCGAATAGTCTCGTCTGTAGCGGTCATATATTTGGAGTGCAGCTCCTGCCATGCTTTCTGGCCATGGCCACGGGTTCCGGTCGTTCCCTTTCTGTGCTTGCGTACGAGGTAAGATGCTGGTTCCTCCGTTATCAAGGATAAAATGGCGAACAGTTCATGGTCAGCTCGATCGTACGTAGCCTGGCGTTGGGCAAGGGGAGCCTCTTCGGTCGACGTCTCCGCGGTCGGCCTGATCTGTCCTTCCATCACGTTATGAATGTCCGGGCGAGATATGCTCAGCATGATGCTAGTTTTCTCGTACCAGTTCCCGAAGAGCGTGGGGTCTTTCCCACTGAACAGTTTCAGTCCCCTCGTGGCATTGGCGAGATTGCCGTTATTGTTTGGTGCTTCCATCATGGTTACTTCTCGTTGTTGAAGTTGAAAGTTCGTGGAGTACCTTGGTGTTTTCGGTTTTCGGTTCAAAGTTCCTGTTCGTCAGCTTGCTGCGTCAGTCTAATTCCGGCCACCGGTACGCTCGTTGTGTGGCGTACTTTGTCTTTTATGTGGCAACCTGCCGCGTTCCGCAATACGTCAGCGCGTGGCGTGGCGTACGTTTTCTTAGGCGGCAACCGGCAGCGTTCCGTAATACGTTAGCCCGTGGCGTGGCGTACTTGGTCTTATGTGGCAACCTAAGGCGTTCCGAAATACGTCAGCCTGTGGCGTGGCGTACTTTGTGTTAATATGCGGCAACCCTTAGCGTTCCACAATACGTCAGCCTGTGGCGTGACGTATGATACGTTAGCCCGTGGCGTGGCGTACTTGGTCTTATGTGGCAACCGAAGGCGTTCCGAAATACGTCAGCCCGTGGCGTGGCGTACTTTTGTCTTAATATGCGGCAACCCTTAGCGTTCCACAATACGTCAGCCTGTGGCGTGACGTATTTTCTATCTTATGCGGCCGCCCGTGGTGTGCAGCAGTTGGTGTCAGCGTTCTTCGTGAATCACTACGTATCACAAACGAATCTGGGCTTCAAGTCGGTTGCTCGTGAATCAATCAAAACTCAGGTCGGATCAGGCCGAGATAGTATGGGTTTCGGCGCAATTCAGCGAGTAACAATTCCAGAAGGCTACGTCGTACAAGGGTACTCGTAGTCTCAAGAAAGTGGTCCTGCTTGATTTCGATTGTCCTGCTTAATTTCGATTGTGTGCCGCTCTTTCGACGAGCGGTACGAGGCTATCCCGCCTTGTGGGCTTTGAAACAGCAGAAGCAGCAGTGGGTACGAGGCTATCCAGCCTTGTGGGCGTCGAAGCCGAGTCACTTCTTCAAGCAAGTGGCACGCTTCACTCACGTGTGTGTTGACCCACAGCTCTTGAAGCAGTAGTACTCTTCGCTCACCACGTGTTTTATCAGTCCACCTTCGTTTCCTCAAGGTGAAGGAGAAGAAGCGAGTACTTGAATCGCTGACGATGGAAGGTCGAAGCGTTGGTTCCTGGAGATGTGGTCACCGACAAATCCAGCAGCCACCACAGGGGTGGCTCGTTGCAGGGTACGGGGAGGGTCTTGTGACGCAGTCCCGTGCTTCCCCCAGTGCAGTGCGCTAGCGCGTGGACGAGCTCGTAACCTATTAATGTTCAGGTCGTCTGGTGATGACTGTCCTCAAGTCGTATGACGAGGACTGATCTCACACGCCTGGCCGATGACGGTCTTTAGAGGCTAGCGCGCGAAGCTGCGGTTAGGCAGCCTGGGCTGCACTGATAACGAAGATGTGTAAGACGATGGTATCTCAGTTGTTGATTGTCGCTCTCGGGACTTGTTGGTGTTGTATCACGATGAACTGGTGAGAGTTCAGAGGAAGGGGGGTGATGGAGAGTGGCATCGCAAGGGGGGTTGCGCGCGCGTTCTCGTCCCACTGGACTGTCAGCTTATCTCGCTGCAACTTCCGCTATACCATCAACTTGTCAATTCAAATGCCATAGCGGCACAACTACTTGATCGTCGAACCGTAACTTCGTTACTTATTGATTCGTCGAACCGTAACTTGCAGGTCTCGTCGTGGAACAAAATACGCACACGTTGCATATACGTATGACGTACGAGTACGACATCATGGCTTGTCATATCACTGCTGTAGAGCATCGATACAATAGGATACTGTCTCGTACAGAATGTGTCCATTCCTAACACGAGTCCTCGAATGACTACAGCAGTCAGGCAACCCAATATACTGCTCGCTACTACCAGGCAGGTGCAGCTGCACAGTATTGATACAATCTAAGATACGTACTACCGCATAGGAGTAATCTAACAGACGACGCTGAAAAACATGTCTCTCACTGCGTGAACCAGACAAACAGGATACCCTTCTGTAATTAAGCGATCACCACGGTTGGCGGTCGAGTTTGATATTGGAGAATCCGTACTGCGCCCAAGGGGAATGATCGCCTCACGCAGTGTGCATACGGTAAGGCATTCGCGAGGGGGATACGTAGTTGCTGCCTCTGGGAGTGGCCACACCAGAAAACAAATCGACTCACGCGAGCCTGTTATCCATATGCAAGTCCGCCTCACAGGTGGTTCTCAGTAGGATATGCAGCTCACCCTTCGTGCGACTCGCCCTACACCTCCCGGCGTTTCGCGCTTGGTGCAAGCAATGTCTACCTGGTCGCCTGACACCCTCCATGCTGGCGGTGTAGAGCTGCCAGGGAATATGGCCAAACGACTACGGCCATGCATGACAATGACTACAGCCTCCCACAGGTGGTTCTCAGTTCTCAGTAGGATGCAACTCACCCTTCACGCGACTCGCGGAACATCTCACGGCGCTTCGTGCAACGTCTGCCTGGTCGGGGGAAAACCTGACGTACTCCGTACTGGCGCCGTTGGGCTGCAGTGTATTGCCATCACATGACTATGCCCAAGCACGCCAAAGAGTACAACCCCTCCCCAAGGGACTCAGCGATAAAAACAAAAAGGTCGAACGCAAAAAGTGGGAAGTGCGTGCACTCGTTCCATCCAAAACGCAGTCCTGCACAGCAGGCAAAAGGAACTGTGAAGAATGCCCCCGAGATGTCCGTGCCACGTTCCTCCCTCTCGCTGGGGGGGTGGCGTCGCCCATTCGCTTTGCGCGCAACAGCTGCAAGAGTACACCAAGGAGCGGAATCGATATTTGCGCTGCCGAACCCCTCAGCGAAGGGAGAAATGCTGTAGGCGAGATCCGAACGCCCCCCAACCCGTGCAAGAAAACGTTCGACCGGGTGCGGCACATCCTTGCCGCCGCGAAGACAAAGGGAACCACGACAAGCCCTTGCGATCATGGGCAGCCAAGCCACCCCGGGACGCTTTTCCCCCTGCAGAAAAGCAAACGGACTGTGTGCGGCCGCACCCAAACACAACACAGCCGTGTGCATCGCAGACTGCTGAGTTCAAGGCCGTGCGCCGCGGACTGCTGAGTACAAGGCATATCACCAGAACGCTCACCGCAGCCTGCCCTTCACAAGGGGCTGACCACCCAAAAACATGTTATCACCTCGACACGAATACGTCTAATCACAAGAAAGGCCCTCTGTCCCTATCCATGCGTCGACATACTCGGTACCAAAACCAAAATGTTGCTCTTCTGTCCCCACCTCCCGCCGGGAGGGGTGGAGCTCCCTATCGGAGCGAGCGAGCCATCTACCGCCCGCCCCCGCTTCAATTCTTCTGAGACTCCTCCAAAAACGCCTGGATCCCCAGGGCCATCCTCGACCCCGCCCTACCTCCCCCCGTCCTGCCACCACCCCGGCCCTGCGGTCCAACTTTCTTCGCCTCCACCGACCCTACCTTCGTCTCTTCGCCCGCTCCTGCCGTCCCGGCCGCCCCCGCCCTCGCGTCATCCCCTGAGGGTCCCTCCCGGCCCGTGGCCCCGCCAGCCTCCTCTACCGCGGCATCCAGCTCAATTGTTTGCTCCTTACCGAGTGTTTCGGTCGGTGGGGGGCTAGTCGCCGCGGGTGTCGGGCGCGCAGCGGAGGTGGCCGTCGCGGTGGCGGGGGTAGTGGTGGCAGCAGCGGCGGCTCCGGTGGTGGTGCTGATGGTGGCGGTGGCGGTGGCGGCGGCGGCGGCACGGGCGGCGGAGGCGGCCTCCCTAGCTTCCCTTGCTTGCTTGGCCTTTGCCAAGCGTTGCACCTTGGCCAGGATCTGCTCCTCGTCGGGCTTGGCCTCCGCGGCGGCTCCTTCGCGTGCGGCCCGTTTCGACGCGTCCGCCTGTGGGCCCCACCGACGACGACGGGAGGATTGAAAAATGCGTCACACGAAAGCGCAACGAACGCAGGGAGGAGGGAATTTTCGTTGATCAAAGAGAGAATAGGAGGCAGGGGAATTGACGGGACGGAGCAGAAGCACCACGCGCAAAAATCGAAACAAAAACGACAGCCAAAAGAGATGACAAACACGTGTCTGAGGGTTTACGTACGCCTGCCCCCCCGAGACTGTCCGTCCCACTACTATTGATAGTGTCAACGGACCAAAATTAACGCGTCGGACGAATCATAACGTAGATCATCTATTACGGGGGACCATAGTTAATAGGACCTACGGTACCCTCAAAAACCTATACACTTGCCTATTTTTCCTAATAACATTTGGTGCTATTTACTACTGGTATGGCCCCCCGTAATAGTAGATACTAAACTACCGTTATGAGAGGTTGTACAGGGTGTGTGTAGCATAGACCCAACCCAGGGAACACACTCTGGATCATGCAGGATACACGGTTTTCACATGACAACATTCAGCACAAATGCATGACGCATCCCCACTACCTGCGCCGTGCGGCTTGCACAGTCAGCCCTTATAATCCAGGCTTCAACGTCTTGCAAACTACATGCCCTGGCGGAAAAGGTCTGAGGTGGACACCTACAGTTGTGCGATGCTGCACAGGTAGGGCAGTGGTTTTTTTTCCGTTTCGAGGCCCTATGGGAATCCAATCCGTGACCGCAGGTGGTTTTCCAACCGGCCTGTTCACCGCAATACCATGTGCACCAGCCGATTGCTCCGACCCGCACAGAAGAAGAAAGTATCTGGCAAGCTTGCTGCTCTCAACAACAAATACAGTGGCGAATACACAGCGTATTGGCGCCGCAACGTGAACGACGGTAGGCGTTGTCGGTGTTGTTGTTTTAGCCGCTATCGTTGTTTCGGTTGATGTTGTTGATACTGGTGGTGGTGGTGGTGGTGGTGGTGGTGGTGATAATGAGTGATGCACATGCGTTATTGCTGTTGCCGGTGTGGTTCAAGTGGTCGGCGTTGTTGCTGTTGCTGTTGCTGTTTTCATCCTTGTTGGTGGCAAAGGGGGGTTCAGAACCCACCGATTGATCAATCGCGTCTAAAGCCATGACTTGCGAAATATGACCAAACCTTGCAGAGGACGAGGCACTGCTGCAGCAGGTCGTGGAAGCGGCGAGGAAAGCCGGCCTCCACCGCCGTGATGCCGAAGAGATGCGCCTCTCCCCCTCGGTCAAGCAGAGTAACAACGTCCATCCCCAGCGCGGCCGAGGCGTGAGAGATCGAAGCCACCGTTAAAAGCGGCAAAACTCTCTGAAACGTGAACCCAAGAACGCTCGAGTGAAAGCAGAGGTGGCTGGGGGAACGGATGGATAGACGAGACAGACCGAGGAAGGACGAACGAAACGGGGGGTAGGGTGGCACAAAGCGTCAGCCACGGGACGGGCGGAGGCGGCGGCGGAGGCGATGGGGGTAAGAGGGGGGAGGGGAAGGGAGGGGGGGGCTACGAGAGCAGTCGCGAGCGAGTTCGAGCGATTATTCCGTGGAATCCCGCGTGACAAGTAAACAAACTGGAAGGAGTACACATGGGCACGGCTCACTCGTACTACCTCATCAAGACCGCGTCGCCCCCCACCCCGCTACGTGTCGCCAACCCCGCCCTCCCAAAAAACCTTTGAAGGCGTCTCTATCCGGAGTAGGAACGGTGCTCCGTGTCGAAAAGGATGCATGGTCAACGGTCAAATGACTCAAGGCAAGCAGCAGCAAATTAGTACCGCCTCCCCCCGCCAGCCTTTACGCGACTCGCCGAACATCTCACAGCGCTTCGCGCTTCGTGCGAGCTCTGCCTTGTCCGTGAAAATCCGACGTGCTCCATCCCGGCATTGCAGGTATGCGAGGGTCTATGGTTCTACGACTAGGGCCATGCATGACATGAGTGCAACCCCCTCCCCCCCCCTTCCCCCCGCTTCCCCTCCCAACCCATTCGCACTTGCACGTAAGGTAGAGCTGCCCCACACGCTTCGCGTGCATCGCTTTGCACTGGCAGATCACGGCCTCGTCAGCCATTGGTCGGAATCGTCCCGCAAACTCGCGCCCCACCGGCGTCCCACCGGTGGCCGCCCCGCTCGCACCGTCCCGAAGGACTTCCACCAGGGCTTTGCGGTGTCGCTCCACCGCGAGAAGGCGATCTCGCACCTGTAAACAGGCGGAGGGGGACGGTTAAGAGAGCGCTGAGTTTCGTTCCAGCACAAGTTCGTATGTGCATGGAGCCTGTGGAGAAGGTGCAAAAGGATAGCAGAGAGCGTCGAGTTTTGTCTCAGCATTGCCGTGTATGATACTCGTACGTGTGCACGTGTCCCTGTGACAAAGAGGAGAAGGGGTTAGGGCAGCGAGAAGACGGAAGAGGGCCTCGGGCCTCTGTAACAAGAGATGAGAGGGGAACAGTGGAGAGCGTCGACTATATTTTTGTTTGGGCTTGCCTATATTGTGCTTCGTACGTGTGTGTGAGAGAGAGAGAGAGAGAGAGAGAGGGAGCATCTTGGCGGCCGTATGTACGTGTGAGCGAGTGTTTACATCACGAGAGTAGGGGATGGATCATCGTGGGGGCGAGAAGAAGACGATCTGGGACCTGCATAGAATATATAACTCTGGGCTTGAATGTAAGGAACGCTCGGTACAGCAACCTGTTCGTGTGTGTAAGCAGTCCCTGCACACCCGCCAAGAACGGGTACCTGGTACCACTCTGTCCCAAACTATAGTAGCAATTTGGTTACTAATATTCGATCCAAACGTTTCTTATGTTTAGGGGCAGAGCGGCGTGCAATAAGGGCATGGTTGGGGAGCGCTGAGTTCTTGTCTTCCTTGAGCGCTACCCCCGTGAGCGTGCGCACGTGCTTTCCTCGTGAGCGAATGCGCTACTGGTACAGTAGGAGACGGCAGGCAGGCGGCTTCTAGGCTTGCGACGGGCGATTCGTCCAGAATAAACGCACTGGTTTTAGCGTGGGACACCCGCCACGGCGGGGGGGGGGCTATACTTATCAGGACCCATCATGTACAAATCAGTATTTTTACGAAAAGAAATTTTGGTCCTGATTGCTGTGTTCCCCCTATACCAAAAATGTTGTCACCCCTCGGGCAGAGCAACGATTCTCACCGCATGAGCTACTCTTTATACCTGGCGGCTCTCTCGGGGCAGATGCATCCCTGATCCGTAAGAGTATGGCCTACGGTAACGGGTGGGACCCACACATTGCTGAACGATCTACTGTACGGTAGGACATGTTGCCTGGGATCGACCTCTACCTCCGTAAAGAAATCCGACAGCATATTCGAGGACGGCAGGTTTGGGGTCTCTACGGCAGCAGATGTGCAGATGGAGGGAGAACAGCAGCAGACAATATATCTGAAGATCGTGACCTGTCCGCGACGTGTGAAAGGTTTTCGAGCCTATTCACTCTTGGAACTATGCGCCTGGCGCGAAAGGAAAAGGACCGGGATCAGAAGCAAGATGAGGTATCCCATAGCCTTGGGTGCACGACGAATCATGTAGTAGTAGTAGTAGTAGTAGTAGTAGTAGTAGTAGTAGTAGTAGTAGTAGTAGTAGTAGTAGTAGTAGTAGTAGTAGTAGTAGTAGTAGTAGTAGTAGTAGTAGTAGTAGTAGTAGTAGTAGTAGTAGTAGTAGTAGTAGTAGTAGTAGTAGTAGTAGTAGTAGTAGTAGTAGTAGTAGTAGTAGTAGTAGTAGTAGTAGTAGTAGTAGTAGTAGTAGTAGTAGTAGTAGTAGTAGTAGTAGTAGTAGTAGTAGTAGTAGTAGTAGTAGTAGTAGTAGCAGTAGTAGTAGTAGTAGTAGTAGTAGTAGTAGTAGTAGTAGTAGTAGTAGTAGTAGTAGTAGTAGTAGTAGTAGTAGTAGTAGTAGTAGTAGTAGTAGTAGTAGTAGTAGTAGTAGTAGTAGTAGTAGTAGTAGTAGTAGTAGTAGTAGTAGTAGTAGTAGTAGTAGTAGTAGTAGTAGTAGTAGTAGTAGTAGTAGTAGTAGTAGTAGTAGTAGTAGTAGTAGTAGTAGTAGTAGTAGTAGTAGTAGTAGTAGTAGTAGTAGTAGTAGTAGTAGTAGTAGTAGTAGTAGTAGTAGTAGTAGTAGTAGTAGTAGTAGTAGTAGGGTATTTGCGATACAATCCAACTGGGATGGGTCATGCATATCTTTGAAACGGACAAACACGAGGGAGCCGATTAGTTAAACAGGCAAAATCAGACATTTTCTCCGCTTGCTAACCGAACCCACGGAGTTATCCACAACCCCAAGAATAATACTTCGGTGTAAAAAACGCCATTTTGGCAACTTTTGTTCCTTCCAAAAGCAACTAATTTTCGTAAGGTTGGGATTTGTTATTGTATATCTGGTACGGTAGGAAACAGACTACTAGAAAACCAACCCAACCGAACTCAGAGCAAGCATCCTATCGATAGCAAGGCATGAATGATGAGGGGGATCCCAACGAGATGGGCCACTGTAAAACTCCCAACTGCCCTTAAGGAGCCACCCGTCCGTCAGAAACGCTTTGGCCAAAAAAGGTACAGTACCCCCAGAAGCAATATAGGCACCACTTTTGGCGTGGGCGCTCTTAAAGCTACGACTCACGACCACGACGCCCTGAGCCGTCGTCCCTCTGTAACGTGTGCTCGTGAGGAGTGTGAGCATGCCTCTTCGAAAACAAAAAGGCCACGGGGGTGCAAACAGCCAATCGGCCAGGGAACGGAATACACGGATCCGGCGATGCGAATGCGGCACTCGTCGCCCCTCGCGCGGAAGTCCAGCGGCCGCGTGTTCACTGGGAGGCAAACGAAGGCTGCTTCCGCGCCGTCTCCGTGCCACTAAGATGCGTACCGCTTTTGCATGTTTTACGGTGGGGTAGAACGCCGAAAAGCCCTGCGAGATACATAGCAAAAAACTTTTAACTTACACCAATAATATTGCTGCTGTTGTCGCGTAAACTCGTTGCCATACTCTGTAAAGGTAGCTCGTGGTCACAAGGCAGGCTTCATGATTTCTAGGGGTGGGGAAAAAAAGTCAGAAAAACAGGACATATGAAGAGAGAGAAAAAAAAACGACAAAAAGACAAAAAGACAAAAAGTTAGAAGGAAATCGCACCACCCCGCAAAAAAAAGAAGAAGTTGATACTAACCTGCGCGTCTTTTCGTCGCACTCTGGCCTCGGCCTCCTCGTCGCACCATGCCTTCACGTCCTCCCACGTCGCCCTAATCAGCGATCGAATTCCCTCAGCAACCGACCCACCAACCTCATCCCCGTCCCCGTCCCCGCCACTGCCCCCGCCCCCGCCCCCGCCCTCGCCACCGCCTCCGCCGCCCTCAACTCTCCCCTCCCCACCGGCAGCGTCCCGCTCCTCCTCTCCGCCGCGTCTCCGGCTCGACAAACCGCCTCCTTCCACTAGGCCAGCGTGTTCTCGCGCTCTTTCCATCACCTCTCTCGCTTCCTCCACCCCGCAGGAGGACACCAGAGGCCGGCGGGTCGTCAAGGGGTACGCGGACAGCAGCTTCGATCGGGTCGGCCGCGGAGGGTCCAGGCCTGGCCGAACAAATAGCGGCCGCGGTACGCAAACACACACGGTCGGGGGCATTTTACTCCTCTAAGCCCCTAGATGGTACCGCCTCGGTGTCACAGTAGCGCCGTAAGCTCGTTGTCACTTCGGCGAGGGGTCAAATCTATGATAATTTTTCTTGCTGACCTCCCGAGAGTGTGGACGCTGTCAGGATATTCGTAGTGCGCGAAGCACTCAATAGGACATTGGGTTTTGTACTGAATTGTACGGCGGTTCACTTGGGTACGAAACCGTCAGTACAGGCAGCTTCGATGCGCCTGTGCTGTGAGATGACGTTCACTCTGTTTTTTGCTCTACCCGAAACCTCTACTCAGCGCTAGCTACGTCATGCTCTTCTTGCAGCAGCAACGTCACTACCGCATATGCCCTACTGCTGCAGTCTCGTCAGACAGGCCGCACAACCCACCTCGGCTTTGTGTCTCCAAACCCAAATCCTCACCGAAGACCGAAACCTCACCGAAGACACCACATTCTACCTGCAA
Source organism: Nereocystis luetkeana (assembly GCA_031213475.1). Taxonomy (NCBI): domain Eukaryota; class Phaeophyceae; order Laminariales; family Laminariaceae; genus Nereocystis; species Nereocystis luetkeana. The sequence goes on along the minus strand of JARUPZ010001055.1, from coordinate 12,857 downwards.
TCAATGCGGCACTACCGTCCCATCTCCGTGGTCTCGGCTGTGGCTGCTGCGGGACTGCATATACCGTCCCACCCACATCGACCGACCCAACAGAGCCGTGCGAATACCAATGCGCAGAACCAACACCACCACCACGGAAGCAGCGACGATAACGCGCGTGTTTGCCTTACAGGGATAGCGCCTGATTCTTTTCAGGCTCTTCTCACTTCATTATAGTATATGAGCTCCGCACCTCGCACCAAAAAAACACACACACACACACACATTTTGAGAAAAGCTAAGAAGGCAACCCGACGAAAAATCCCGACGCCCATCGTAATGTAGGTATATCACGAAGAGAACTGCAAAACACTACCAATAGTGCCAAACCAACGATATTGGCTTAACCCCTTTAGAACCGCAGTCCCGTTTTGGGGACAAATCACTTAATTTTCAAGTGGTTTGTCCCCATAACGGGACTGCAGTCCTGAAAGGGTTAAGGAGCCCGGTCAGTCCCAGTGACATACGTTGGGCAAACAGTGCTACCACTTTGGGCGTGAATATAAGGGCCCATCTGAACGGAGAACGCTCATTGAATTATTTTTGTTCAATTTCAATGAATTTTAATTTTATTTCGATCCGGAAACGGCGTATTAATTGTCAATCAGAAAGTAATTTGGAATAACCTGTAATAACGCGCCGCGTCACACAACGCCCAGCCTACAAACAGCGACGAGCGTAGACGAGGGCGGGCGAAGGTTTGCGTTGCCGCGTGTGCCCCGCCGCCAGTCTCTTTTTCATTTTGGTGGCGCAGGAAAGGAAGCTATCACTCTCAGGGTGTCTCGGGTGGACGAAGGGAGCCCTCAAGCGCCGCGCGCGGAACAGCAGCGGTGATGCAGCTATCGAGGTCTCGAGCGTATCCTCCGTTTTTTTGCTCGTTTGCTCGGTTTACGTGATAGTTGGTCGATCGAGAAGGCCGAAAATCGGGTTTGCGGCCGCCATGGTTAGTTTTGAGTCGCCACCGCCGGGGTACGATATCCTATGGTCTGTGGGCGTGGGCGCGGCTATTGCTCCGGTCGCCTCTCGTTGAGTTCGGGTTGTATCGCCTCGATCGTGGTCACCGAAGCGGCCAAGAATCTCCCCAAACTCCCCCGGGTGCGTTGACCCTCCATGAACATGCTACATCAAGGCTGCTCAACTCCCAAACTCCAAATTGACATAAAACAATCACGCAAAAAAAGTCTCAAAAGACTCTTCACTCAAATTGTTTTTTTTTATTTGCCTTGAGAATGCCTGCTCGGTGATTCACTCTCTGGCCAATCAGATGCAAATTGAACTAGAAAAAAAAAACATTTAAATTGAAAAGAATTAAAGTCCTCGGTAAGATGGGCCCTAAGGACCGCTTAGATATAATATCAATGTCTTGCCAGGACTTTCTATTCCGGGCCAGAGTGCTATCGTATATGGCATGCACTATCGTAGCGCGCGTCGAATCACGGAAGCTACCAAACGGGCGCCGAAGGCCGAACGATAGAACATGGGGGCGCTCACGCCAACGCTGACGCCACTCGCTCACCGTTCGCGCGGTACTGCGGGAGCAAGGTAGCCTCGAGTCGCGCCGACTGCTCCTCCTCTCGCCTCACGAACTCTTCGAGGGGGAGAGCGTAGCGGGTGAGGTTCACCACGTTCTCGTGCGCGTACATGCCCACGAGGTCGCTGCGTAGCGGGAACACACCGCCGCAGAAGCAATGAAAAGCCCGGGGGGAGACAGAAAGAGAGAAAAACAGACAGACAGACAGACAGACAGACAGACAGACAGACAGACAGACAGACAGACAGACAGTCAGACAGACAGACAGACAGACAAGACAGTCAGGGCACATCGTATTTGTTTCCACGTGGTGCAAAATATGTTCAAAACGACCGATGCCCTCTGCCTCCGAGACGGCATTCCGCAAACAGGACAGGAGGGCAAACAGCGAGTACACGCCTACCCCCAAGGAAACCAACAACGCGAGCGTCGAAGTTGCACATTCTTGCGTTTTACTCTTCCGGGGGCCAGGAATATACACAGTATGTAGCTTCAAACAAAGCGATAAATACGGTATCATCGACCATCTACTTCAATCCGCCGGAGAAAGAAAATAGAATAAAAAGCTAAGGACGGTATCATCGACCATCTACTTTCATCCGCCGGAGGATATAAAAAATAAACATAAAACATAAATTGAAAAACTGCCGGGGAGCATACAGTAGCAATCAGAACCACATACGAGTATGATGCGGAAAACACGGGGGAAAATATGAACATGGGTGTTGAGTCTATCGTGGGTTCTGGTCACTGTGCCATCCCCCCGTGTAACATACGTGTAGAGTGAACGCGCAGCAACGCAAGCGTCATCCTGCTGGGCTGGCGTCGTGCAGCGCCTCAATTGCCTTGTATGTACAGCAGTAGGGTCGGCCAGTCCTAATGCACCATATGGTATCACCTCACCTAACGGCCCGCGCTGCTATTTTTGGCGGACAATACAATGCTGTGACTTTCCACTCGCGTTTTCGTCGTTTTTTGTTTTTTTTTCAAGTATACCACACTCTACCTACATTGCTGTGGCGTTGTATGACACGCGTATTTACCACTTACATATAACATCATAACAGAGCAACCTACACTATCATGAAACGCGCCTTATTATTCAGCTGGGAGTTCGACCAAATAAGGCGGGGGGGGGGGGGGTAAACGTCCCTCGCCTGCGGTGTCCTGAGTAGCGTCTTGGAGTTGTACATTCGATTCTCATAAGATTCGACGTATGATACACATTTAAACACCTACTGAATACAGTCCCAAAAAAATCCGTCTGCCACGGCGCTCACACCAGAGTGATGATTCGCTGTGGTATCCAGGCGCAAAAAAAAAAAGGCTCCGTCGCGTCACTACTTCCCGCAATGGGGGTATCGGTAGGTCGGTCGGTCGGTCGGTCGGTCATCCCGATGAGTTGACGCACCGTACGTAGTGAGGATCCAATGCCACTTCTTCCGCGTCGGTGGCCAAGAAGCTTAGCGGCAGGCGTCTCTCCACAAGCGCGTCGCGAATGGCCACGTAGAGCCCGTCGCCCGCACGGCCCGAGAACCGGGCCATCGTTCCCTTCAGGCTAAGCATGGGGGCCTGCTCATGACGCGGTCGTGGGCATGTAGTACGGCATGTAGGACGACGCGTCCCGAGAACATCACCAAGGGGCGGGAAACAACAAGGGGGCCTGGTCATGACGCCGTCGCGGTAATGTGTACATAGATGGCAAGGTGCGTCGCAGGGAACATCTCAAAGCACGGCGCAAGCCAATAAGCACGCGGGCCTGCTCATCGCGCCGTCGGTGGCCATGGTGTGCATATCAAGATGCGTCATGAGAACTTCCCACAGCGCGTAGAAAACTAAGCATGGGGGCCGGCACATCACGACGTGGGTGGGTACGTGTGGCAAGCTGGGTCGCGAGAACATCGCAGACGGGCGGGAGAACTAACACACACGGAGTTCAGCTGGAGCGAGGAATGAGCAGCGGCAAGGGGTGACCCGCCCCATCCCATTATTATCGGAAAAAACGCCGCGCCGGTCTTCACCAGAACCGAAAAAACACGATGTAGCAACGTTCCCAGCATCTTGTAGAGATCCTTGATCCCCACGTGACGATCCAAACCCTTCCGGGTAGACATGCTCCCGATCTTGTACACATGATCTACAGTACCTCGTGTTGGGAGCCGTACAATCTGCGTGATCGAGGGACAGATCTCCTGAGTTGAATCTTGTGCTATACCCGGTATAGGTTCTGCACGGCGCTTCATAACAGAAGGTCGGAATCTACAGTAGATGGTCTAGCTGGTCTGTCTGTAGATGATCTACCTGTGTTGATCTATCTGCAGATGATTTGTCCTAGGTGTGGAACGTTCTCCCTGTAGCGAAACCTGCAGCGTCGGAAGCTCGCGGCGTGGCCGCAACCTGTGTCGCTTCTGCAGTAGTAAAACTGCCGGGATGCGGACGGCAGGGTCAACACTGCTGTACCACCTCCCTCCAGAGGGTAGAAAGGCCTCCTTTCACCGCCTGCCGGAACTGCCGCACGCAAAACTCGAAACCTTGCTTACTGTTAGTGTCAGCGCTCCTTGTGCGCAAATGCGGCGCAATAGGAAAACGTCAAAAAAAAAAAAAAAAAACGACCGCTTGAGACACCGTCTTTGGACCTCGATATGCATCGTCACTGCGGGAAAAGGCAACGCATGCCATTAGTAGCAACCCTACACGACGTCTGCGTCCAACCGCCGCGACGGAAAATAGAAGGACATAGACCGATTCGATTCGTACAGCACAATTCCGTGCGACCCACCCACCCACCCACCCTCGTGTCGGCGAAAAACTGCATGACCAGCGTCCTCAGCTTGTCCCGGGTCACGCCCACTGTCAGTTTCACTGTGGCCCAATCGCCCGACCCCTCCCCCACCTTCTCCGCCGTGACCTGCCACCAGAAAACCGGGGTGTTGCGGAAGTAGAGGGGCGGGGTATCACAAACAACTCCACAATCCCCTTCAGAACAAACTGCGCCGGCAGCTTTGACTTGAAATTAGTGTTTGTTCATTAAATCCTGCATCGGTGTGTAGGAAAAAAGGGTTTACATGGCGTGATTGTTTGCACAGGGGTCGGTTTGTCCTTCGAAACGGTAGGCGCGTGCCATAGGCTGGCTGCGAGAGACTCTGCACGACATCGCTGACAGAGGGCAGCGTCCTGGAAATCGTTTCGCAGAGTCTGTAGACTGCTGCCGGAGCAGGATCAATATTTGGCGACAAAGCATGGTTGAACGAGGCTGACAGGTGCCCTCCATACGAGTAGTCAAGCGCAAGTTTGGAAGCTCCGCGGAGTTGACGACGATGTCGCAAAACGGAACGTTTTCTTTCGCGACCATGCCGTGCGTACATCATACGCACAAACTTGGCGAGTAAGCATGCCAGCCCCTGCTGCCCCGAAAACACAACATGGAAGCATGCCACGCAGGGCAAAGATGGGGAATGCTGTCTCCCGGTGCGCGCCGTCACCACGTCACGTCGCTCACGTCACCGGTTTTTGCCGTCACGATCCAGCAAGCCCCTATCCCCCAAAAAACCGTCTGTACATCTCTCCTGAAACCCCTTGAGAAAAGTAAAAAGGGTAGAAGAACGCTAAATGCAGTTTCTCTTTTCATTATCACTCCAGCTCCCCACGTGGGCTTGGCAACGGACAAAAAAACAACCGTAAAACTAAACAAAAAAAAAACAATGAAAAAAAAATGAAAAAAAAAATGTTTTCCAGTTCTACTGGAAGGCCTTTTCGAAAATCACGGGGAAATTTCATTGGTGTCCCCGAATTTTGGCGTCACTTGCCACCACGTCACGCGATTGTCCATTTGCGGTCACGTCACCAGCCAAATTGCCGTCCCTCCCAACCTTTGACGCAGGGTCGCCTGCGCTACGCAGTATTACAAGACGCAAAGAGCACGCCATGCCGCCCTAGAAACATAGCTGCGCGAAAAGAAACTAATAGCATGTATGAAACAGCTCCATCACTGCGGTGGACGTCCGACCAATCAATCGCATACACACTGCGCAATAATCGTCTTCTAGCTGCTGGCATGAGCCAACGGACAAACCGCGGAAAAGATGGAGCACCGGGCGGGCGGGCGGGCGGGCGGGCGGGCGGACAGGCGGTAGAGAGACAAACCCCTGAGACAGAAGGGCAAGATCAGCAACGAAATTCCTGCAGGCGCACACGTGGCCAGCACGTGGGTATCCATCCTCAGCGAAAGCGGCCGCGTGCGTGTGTATGATAACTCGACAAGCAAAAAGCGCGATATGGAGAGAAACGGAAGAGAAACGGGAGCGCAGCAAAAACAGCAAGCAGTATATACTGCAGCTCTATTGATACCCTGGTAGCTGCTATACTCCTGCTCCTACGAAGCATCATACAGTCAGAAGCAATATGACTGTAGATGCCCTGACAGCTCCTATTGAATAAAAAGAGTAGGTTTTTTGCCAAAATCAGGTATACCTGGTGGCCACTTTCTCGGCCCAAATCAGTCACCAGGTACATGCTGGAAACAAGTACAAAACACACCCCAGGAGCCCTGCTATTGGCCAGGCTGACATCGTAACTGATTCTGTCTCGAAAAGGCCAAGGTGTACCTGTTTTTTTCTACTCTGTCTAGCTTTCAACTTTCAACTGGTTTTGGCCAACTTTGAACCAATCAGAGCAGAGAGGCCATACGCACACTGTTTCTTCCCTCCGTATGCGTCAGCCCTCCCTGGGTTGAAGTTCTTGTGTACGAACGTATAAACTCTGTACTCATACGTCGTGCGTAAAAGTACGTATTTATACATGCATACAAGCGTACGTTGGTTCCCTTTTTCTCATTTGGGGTGCATGTGCGACGTGCTTCAGTTCTTAAATAGTTGTGATGTGTACTCGGTTGTTTTTCATGGTCACAGCAGCAGCATGGTCTTCGTCTGCACTACCCCGCGCCAAGGTGGTCTCAGGCACGTACGGCAAGAAAATTTCGTGCCGAGCAGGCGGTTCCGCGAGGACGGTTTAGAAGATTCAAAGCTGTCAAGGGGGGGGGGCACCAGAGTAAATACTCTTGGCGCCCCCGCCGTGGCGAAACAAACGAAGCCCATTAATAGTGACTCTATGCAGGTCGAGGTGGAGCCTATGGTATCTATACCCTGAAGCAAAACAATTCAGATTTTGGAGGCCATGTGGCACGCTTAACCCTTTTAGGACTGCAGTCTCGTTTTGGGGACAATTGGGGACAAATTACTTGGAATTTGAGTTGTATGTCCCCAAAACGGGACTGGAGTTCTAAAGGGGTCAAGAATGCTTTGGGCGCATTCTTTTTTTACCGGACTTTCATGGACAGAACACCGGTCGTGGTGCGCGTTTTATACTTGGTTCTAGTATGGAATTGATTTTGGCTCAAACGGATCAGGTATACCTGATTTTGGCATTTGTCCAAAAACCTATCCGATGGGTAATAACCCCTGTCATACCAATACATACGAGTAGCCTATTATGACAGCGTGACATGCTGGAAGTATACGTGAAGCGCAAGCGCATGCATGTCTCCTGGCCTCACCATCTTCTCCGTCTGTTCTCGCACCACCAGCCCCCTGGACAGCATCACCGCCATGTACACGTCAGACACCGACTCCCACGTCACGTCAGGTCGAAGGTAAACCTCCACGGTCCGGAGAGGCGGAGGCAGTACCTGCCTCTGCCCCGTCACCCCCTTCCCCCCGTCTCCTCCTCCTCCCCCCTCTCCTCCTCCTGCCCCACCATCACCATCACCGTCGTTACTGCTGCCGCTGCCCATAATCGTCGCTGCCCTAGCGGCGAGAGCATTGTCTGGCTTTGGGAACTGCGACACGTGACGCGCATCGCGAATCTCAACGAAGTCGGGGAAGGTATCTTGTCTCGCCGCCGGCGGAGGCATGATCGGCAATTCCGACACCGGAACTCCCACTGCGGAGGCGTTAGGGCCCGCTTCTTTTTCTCCCTCTGCCATGCCCAGCATGTCAAGTGTTCCCGGCCAGTCCAACTGCTCGTTCGCTGCCGTCGCCGCTGTATCTTTCTCGGCCGCGCTTGAGGGTCCTATACCGACCCCGTCGCTAGCACCGCCGTGCTCGCCTAACCCTCGTGAAGCGCTGCTGCCGCTGTTGCTCCACGCCACGTGCCCGCCCGACATCAACCTTCCACCAGCTGTACTGCTACCTCTGTTGTTGCTGAGAACAACCCCGTCGTCGTCTAAAATTTCCGGTTCTTGACCGAGAATTTCTACCTCCCCATGCTCTACACGCTGGTATTCATGCTGTTGTTGCTGCTGCCGCCCGTTGTCTACTGCTGCTGTAGGCTCTCCTTTCGGTGCGGAGAAATCAGCCTCCCCCAGCTGAAGCCCTTCAAGCTCATTTAGCCAGTCAGACGGCAACGGATCTCCGTACCCTTGATCATCCGACCCCAGCAGTAAAGCGCTCTTGGAGCCAGCTGCAGCTTGCTCAGACGACGAAGTTGGCCCAAACAACAGATCGCCACCAGGAGAGCTTCCTCCGCGGAAGCTTACGCCGCTTCCGTCGGCCCCGGCGGCGGCCGCGCCCGAAACCGAGGAAGTGATTTCATCTATCGAAGACAGAAAGTCTGCAATGTCCTGCTCGTCTATGCTTTTCATCTTTCCATCGTCGCCATGAACGAAGCTTCCTGCAGACGTCATAAGGTATTTTTAAGCGGCACTTGTCGCTGGTGTCTGTGCGAAGGGAAGGTGCTACCGACCCTTAGGTGTTCCTACCTTCTCTAGATTTGCCACTCTCTGCGTAGTAGAGCAATACAACAGGCTATACTTCAGAATACTGCTACACAAGACAACACAAGGCAGAGGTTCAAATGAGGCCCGCGGGAGTTCCATTTGGTTCTCAAAGCGTTTTCATCTAAATGCATTATATGAGCGGTGATCCATCAGGACCGGCTCCCGTTCCTCAAGGTTCGATCAGCAAACACGTAAGAGACTAGACGAACCACGGGATCGGCACCTTTGGTCCACGCACGCAGGACGTCACTTGAGAGGTTTCTTTTGTTTTGCGCAAGGAATCACTCTCCTCCTCGTCACCAGCCAGAGCTCCATAGGCAGGAGTCCTGTAAACGGAACGACGATTCCATCTTCAGCAAGTCAAGTGAAAGAAAGCGAGTAAAAGTGCAACACAAGACAGCCGCATTCAACACCAACATGGCGACCTTCTCGAACCTGTCTTCATTAGGAGACCACACCGAGAAGGACGACGATCGGTTACGGGCCACGGGCCCCCAGGGCGAGGTGAGGGCACACGTTTCTAGAGTGCGATTCGAAATGTGTATCCCATGTTACGTTGGCACCCTGTTGCAGAACGATACAGCAACAGCAGCAGCAGCAGCAGCAGCGTCGCCATTAGTACAAAGCAGCTGGTTACCCCTTTGTATCTCGAGTGTTCTGCTCCTCGATACGTACCAGTATTCGGTGCCTGGTATTCGGAATTCGGTACCCGGTCTTCGGCATTCTGTCTTATCGTATCTGGTGATCCGGTGATCTGCTCTTTGATACCTGGTATGATACTTACATATTTGATCTGGCCTGGCATTTCGGTGTTGTTTCACTTTTTCGGGATTAATCGGTGACCGAAGCCAGGTTAGAGCAGCAGCAGTACACCAGAGTTCGTACATGCAGCAGTACCGGCAAGTTTTTCACGTATTATTTGCGGTTATCATCGAATGTGTCCCATAAAGTACAAATGAATACGTGGGATACAGGGCGCGCCTCTTCTTGGCGTGAGCACAAAAGGCCGGGGAGCTTGCTGCTTGCTGCTTGCCGTCATCATCCTCTCCCCTGCCTGAGCTTTCCTTCGGGCTACATACATGCTGCTGCCATGTACTCTGCCGGATGCTCCGCCTCTCAAGCACCTGTCGTGTCCTTGGAGTAGTTCTCTCCTGAGTTCAACCTCAACCATGCTCAGTCTATGCAATGAGCATATCCCCTATATATCCCCTATCTCAATCACGCCTCCTCTTGATGGTATGGCATGCAATACCGCTCCGTAAACCCTGATTCCCTCCGTTCAATATTCCCCCTTGTTTTAATATAGCCTCCCACCCTCTGGACGTGGCCACTCCGGGTAGTATATCAATTATTCCGATGCTGTCATCGGTATGCATGAAAGTTCGGCTCGCACGCGGTTCGTATTAATAGTAGGATGCAGCTCTCCTTTCATGCGACTCGCCGAACTGCTGTACCTGGTACCTCACAGCGCTCCGCGCTTGGTGCGAGCAAAATCTGCCTCGCCGGTGAAAACCCGACGTGCACCGCCCCGGCACTGTAGGGATGCGAGGGCCTATGGTCATACGACTAAACGGCCATGCATGGTATGAGTACGCCCTCCCACACTCCACCCCCTACCACGATCACGCGTACTGAGTAGTGGTCACCCCTTGACAGTGAATATATAGAGATGTTTTGTGCTTGGCGCCTAAAGCCGACCCTCCGACCCGAACCCGAACCCTATGCCAGTGTTCAGTGCTGGGATGCTGTGCTACTGTAGATAAGACTCTAGGTTGATTTGGCCGCTTGGGTGCTGTGCTTTGAAAACCTCCAGGCTGATTCGGCCCAGCTCGGGATGGTGTGGCTTGGAAATACTCCGCAGGTCGATTGGGCTGCTTACTAAATACGGTAGCCCTTAGCCAATCATAGTGCGCAAATAGATACCTTTAGTGAAGATAAACTATCAGCAGATGTCCACGACTGCCACTGCGCCTGCGAGTGATTAGTTTCATCACCGCTCTACAAATCCCAAAGAATATACCTGGTACACGTACGTGCGGTAGCTGTTCCATCTTTTGAGTTTGTTTTACCCCCCCCCTGAAGACTCCTATGAATTGCCGCTTCCGCCGTTTGTTCGTAACCACGAGCTCGCTGGCGACGCACGCTAGAAACCAATGTCTCCCGACATGTCTGCCCAGAATGCTCCGTCAGTACATCAGTGCGTATATCACGTAGGCCAGACTACCGCTATAGAGAGTGCACGACGTAGTGCGATGGGAAACCACTACCAGGTACGTGATACAGTGGGTATGAATAGGTCAGGTCAAGGCCTCCAATTGTCACGGCCTTACAGCCGTTTTATTTTTTTGTGTTTTCAACCTCGCCCCTACGTACCTGGTATGTATGTAGCAGGATGACGACAAGATGGCGACGGGCAGCGGGGAGGTAGCGGCTGGCGACGAGCGATTACGTGGGCCAGCTCAAGGAGGGAGAAAAGACATCGCAGACCACGGCAGCAAGGGTGCTGGAGCCCACGACGTCGCCGGAGAGGGTGCGGCGGCGGCGATGGTGGGGGGAGCAGAGGGCGAGAAGGATGCCGGGGGCGCGCTCAAGCCCCAGGAGGCCAGCAGCGTGGACATCCGCATCGCGATGATCGGCAACGTCGACAGGTATGGTATGTAGTGGTCGGCGGTCCACAATCCGCATATGCGAATATATTCTGCATCGCACCACGTGATGCTTTTATACGTACGTAGTAGCGGAGATCATCAAAGGAATGCGATATGTGTGCATGATACATTTCCTACAGCAGCGGTAGCTCTGCTGGTATTGTTGGGGTCAAATCGGTCGTTTGTTCCGCCTCGAGGTACGTGCGTAGAAATTACCAGGTACTGGTACGTTTTTTTCATACTGTAGTTCGATTTGGTTCCCCGTAGAATGCGCAGTCCATCGTTGTCCGAGGCAGACGGCACGACTCCCAGTGCTCCAAAGTGGTCGTTTTGTCGATAACAAATTCGTATTACGGACGAAGCTGTTCGTTTTTCCCCTTAGGGGATCGGTCAACTCGCTTGTAGCACCCCTCGCGTAAACTTGCTTCGACTTCGTGCCCCTGCCTGTTGCTCGCTGGCAGCGGAAAATCGACTCTGATCGGGGTCCTGTCGAGCTCTGGTCTAGACGACGGCCGTGGCGCCGCCCGCAGCCTAGTCCTTCGCCACCGCCACGAGCAGGAGAATGGACGCACTTCAGCAGTTACCATGGAAATCATGGGTTACTCCAAGGACGGCCAACAGGTGTGTTGGCTCGTTCTTGACGTCGGCCACCCTTTTTAGCACTACAGTGTACATGCACCTCAATCTGACTCTAATTTCGAGCAATTTGTCCCCCACGATGGGAATGTAGTCCTGAAGAGCTGAGGGGGTTAGGTAGTATATGCCCGTACCTGGTACGCCGTACAGCCGCGTATACTATATCTCGGGGCTGCAGTACGACATACCACCTCGTACGAGTGGTTGCTGGTCCATGCATGCATCGTCGGTAGCGTTTGACAACTGCTTTTTCGTCTACGCAGCAGGCTCCAAGGTTTATTGCCGTGTTGGGAAGGCTTTTTTTTCCGGGGAGGTCGGAAGTGGCGTGCACCCCACCCCACCTTCACGGGACAGCTTCAAATAGTGTCGACTTGAGTTCGTAGTATTATCAAATACTATGGCGTACGTGTATCTGTTTTTTTTTTCTTGGTTGTACCTCAAGTATATGTATACCTCCAGAAGTTTCCGGGTCGATAGCGCAGCAGGCGAGAGCAACGTAACATATGTGCAGGGCAACGGAACGGCAAAGGTGTCCGGCGCCGCCACGGCGGCACAGGTGTGGCGTTGTGCATCCTTTTCACGATTTGTTCTCCCTCTTGCTTGTGTGCTCGCGGCGCGCGCGCAACAACTCTCGCGGGCCTGGCGCGCACGCAGGTGGTGCCGACGGCTAGGTCACACCTTCAGCGATGGGCGGAGGTTGTGAACCGCAGCGACCGCAGTGTCACTCTGATCGACCTCTGCGGGCACGAGAAGTACCTCAAGACAACCGTTTTCGGTCTCACAGGTAAGGCCTCATTTGCTCTTATTTTGCCCCTCTTTATTTTTACCGCTGCAAGAACGGTCCAACTCTTGTCTCTGGACAACTGTTACGGCATGTAGGGCATAGTAGTACGTACCAGGTGCTAATCAAAATCTGTGATATGACCCCAGGAAACATGTGCGCCCCCCTGTGTTTAGAAAACCTCATTTGGTCCTGATAACTCAATTTTGTTCCCCCGTGAAAAGCCTGTCCGCCAAAGTTTGGGGTACATTCTCGTGGTTCTCGAGAAGGTGAACCGGCTGTACCGCTGTTTGTACGTGCTCCAGTGTACATGTGCGCACGTCTGGTTCGAGTTCCAAGTGTCTCGTCCCCACGCCGGCAGTGCAGTCCTTAACAGGCGTTATTCGTCCTGGGGCGTAGGCGTCACGTGAGCCTACATCGGCCTGCATGCAGGCCAGCACCCGTAGCAGT
>JARUPZ010001054.1:0-25119 GCA_031213475.1 Nereocystis luetkeana | reverse complement strand
AAATGTGAGGCTAGAGCCCGTCTTGATGATAAGGGCCTTTTTCACGATAAACCGTATACGAAAAATGAATTTGATCTGATTTGAATAGAAATTCGTACAAAATATGCCTTTGGGTCCTACCGAGGAATAGCGTATTTGAAAAAAAAATCGAATATCGCACGAGGGCCAACGAACATCCGAGCGCAACCAACGACGCGAGCGACGGCCCGCGTCCTCCACGGGGCGCCACGGTCAGCGGCCGATTGTTTCTGCCGGCACCACCGAAGAGGCTATCGCTCTTGGGACGTCTTGAGTGGCTGGCGCAGCCCCGAAGCCCCACGCAGGCAGCAGCGACGGGGATACAGCGATCGAACTTCTGAGCGAAGTCGTGACCTGGTCGGTGCTCGTGTGGTTGGCGAGGCAACGAGGAACGAACACTGGGTTTGCGACGGCCTTGTAAAGTTTTGAGGCACCGCGGATGGTCTACTCTGTGCTAGGGCCCGTCGGACCTCGCGCAGCGGCTGCTCCGGTCGCCCCGTCTCTCGGGAGTGGTGGATGTCACCTGCTAAGCAACCGACGACACGGCTCATACTTGCGTGGCTTGCTTCGGTTTCAGGAACATGCCACGTCGAGTTCGACAAACTCCCCAAACTGAATAACACGAAAAGCAAAATAAGCCCCAAAAGACTTCTTGTCGAATTCGTTTTGCTCGTTTTATCCGAATCAAACGCCAGAACGCCTGCTTGGCGATTCACTTCTCGACCAATCAGATGCAAATCAAATCAAACGAAAAAAATATTCACGGGAGTATCATAAAAAAAAAACTCGTTAAGATGGGCCCTTATCGATGTGGGTAGGTTGTCGTCGTTGATGTTGTTTCGCTTCGTCTTTTTTCCATCCCACTCATCATATTCGCCCTTATTTTCTCTTCACCTATTATTAACCCTTTTAGGACCGCAGTCCCGTTTTGGGGACAAATTACTTACAATTTGACTGGTTCGTCCCCAAAACGGGACAGCGGTTCTAAAGGGATCAAGAGTAATCTTAACTCACAGTAGATTCGGGGTCGCAAGATAGGCTCTTCTCCCTCCTCCCCATTACGAAGGTTCTTGCCTTGCATTTTTATCGCGAGAAGACTTTTGCCTTTTTTCCGTTGACGACTCGCATCGAATTGCAGCTGGGTCCCAGTGGGGGTTACTGTTGACACCATCAACTCCGGTGTTGGATATCGGATATCGATATCAGAATCGAGTTCGATACGATACCGATAAACTAAAAAACTAATCGTGTTCGGTACGACATCGATATTTGATAACACACCAGGTACGTTTTAGTTCAGTGTATATATAGGGCAAAAACAACACAGGGGATGCCCGCGGATAGGGCAAAACACGTTCGATAGTACCTGGTACGATATACCACAGCTCGTTAGTACCGTTTCTCTCCTACGGACTGGTATAATACTGCCGTGAGCACCATTCCGTACGTGTTTGTTTTTTCTTATCGATATGCATCTTTGTTACAGCCTGTTTTGTGACACAGGCAGGATTTCAGGGAGTGAGCTGATTTGAGAACATCATTATTATTAGTATTATTATGCTTGCATTCCGACAATATAGCGGTGATGCCATTCCAGTATAAACCGAATATCCTTCCCTAAAGCAGCAGCATTCCTCAGACGCTTCTCTGCCAGCCGTTTTTATCATCGAAAAATGGCTAATTCGATAAATAGAAACCTTCAATACGATATCCCAACACAAATCAACACATTTCAATAACGTTGTTACTACTGCTGTACCAGTACCGCACACCCCAGGCTATTTTCACGTGAGACCCGCACTGCTGTATATATATTCCATGCTGCTTGTACGTGAGAGATCCGCGAGCCGTCTATCGTTAATCTTCAAACCGCATCACTGCTGCTGTCACTGGCGTGTGCTAAAAAAACTTACAAACAATACTGCGGCTGTTTGTTGCGCCGAGGACCGAGAAGTATAGTCTACGTGTAGACTCTATTCAGAGACAGACAGGCCCTGTTCACCCATCGTCGCTGCCCTCCCTGTGTCATGCACAGCAGTCATGCATGTAGCGGCAACCAAATGCATGTAGCGGCATACCTGGTAGTTTTTTTTTTCTATGGCATTTTGTTTTCCTTTTCTTTTTTCTTGTTGTTCGGTCACACATGGTGCGCAGGTGTCTTCTTCGTTAATTCACAGTGGGCGACTGCTGTAGTAACTGCTGCTATATGTAGGTAAGGAATAGCAATGAACAGAACTACTATTAATACAGCAGTAACTACTATACGTAGCCTGAACCCTGCAAATACTAGAGTAGGTACAGTAGTATACTATTAATAGAGTAGCAACCTACTTGAAGTAATAAAAATTAATAGTAGTGTGGACAGGGGTTTCCTCTCGCTCTCCGGGGCAGAAAAATAAAATAAAACAGTAGACCTCGTGCATGAAAACCAGGTACGTACGTGTAAAATCGAGTTTTTTTCCTACTTAATATGGGATAAAACCCGCAGTACTACAAGTATCGCGCACAGCTTGCGACACAATACTCGATCTCACACCTGATCTATTATAGTCTCAATCTTTCAAAAGTTTAATTTACACTCGTACCAGGTATAATTTGTCTATCCTGTACGTGTAATAATATGACACCAGGTATATAGAAACTACAGGACGTATAATAACACGGACCGTGTTTCCTGCATGAGGCCATATAAATCCCGTAGCACGCGCGATCCAAGTACCACGCACAGCTTGCAAAGATGAGTTTCGACGAAATCTTCGATTTCACAGCTGAGTTTTTTTTCAAATTTCATAAATAGATGCCAATCTGTCTCTCTCTGTCTGGAAAGGCGAGGGCCTATTTTTAGCATAAATCTTATGGTAAGTGATACCCAAACTGTCCTTGCTTCTCCGGACAAAGTGGTATCTGGTATCATACACAGCGCAGCTGGCCGCATCAGCGTGGAACTCCATATTTACGCCCAATGGCGTTTTTTTTCGGATGGAGCCCGGCAACGACGGCGTCAGCAGCAGAGCAGCATCAGCAGCGTCCAAAAAAGCAGAAATAGCGGCGGTATTATACACTATACTCGTGCGTGGCGGAATAACAGCAACAGCAAGATGTCGGCAGTAGTAGGCAACCCCGGTTGCTGCGTACCGGAATCATCGCATACCAGGTGTGACATTGGATATTGGATGTTTCGAGTCTATTATCAATAGTATTCATAGTGAATCGCTACTGCTGTTTCTGTTCTCAAATTCTCACACAAGCGATATATTCTTAAGTTTCCAAGCTTGTACTTAATAGAACGAAAAAACCCTTCAAAAACAAAAAAATAAACCATGCGGGAACCGTTGACAAACTTCACCAACACTAACAAATATCGAACAAAAAATACAAAAACACAACAATAATACCGAATTTCCAGGACCTTGAAAATTGTAACGTTTTACAATGATCATCATGAATTACCTGTGGCATGGCATGATTCGGGCGTTCATACAGTATTATGCGGTATGTTTCGAGTTTTGACGTTCGAAATTCGAAAAACCTGGCAGACATCTTCCAAGTTTCGAATATCGAGTACCACGTAATGCTACACTTGCGTTTGGCTGTATCATATTCATACTACTAACCGGTACACGAAACAAAATCATAAACAAAATCATAAAAACCGAAGCTGTGGGATCGAAAATAATCCTGAAACTTCCATCTCTGCGACCTTGGTGCGATACTTCCATCGCGCGTTCTGTAGGTTTTACACGATTTCAAGGGTGGTCTACACATTATTACGACTTTGAAAAAGCAACGAGTTCGCTACCCATCAAGCATACGACACGTCATAAAAGGCGACTGCTCTATTAATAGTTTCTGTAGGGTATACTACTCCCTAGTACAACTGATTTTGTATGATATATACCTCGTACTTACCAGGTATGCAAGAGAAGCATCCGGTTCGCACACAAAGCGAAGGTTCCGTGTGGGGTGCCCTGCCACAGCTATTGTACATACGTGGTATAATACAGTATGATACCGAAAGAGCGCGAGCACAACTCCCCCTCCCCCCCGCGGACCGACTTTTGGAGCTCGATGTCTCCACTTTTGGAGCTCGATATCTCCACAGGAAGAGGAATGTCGGCCTCTAGAAAGCAAAAAGGGTGGCCCTAGACGATCTCGTCGAGGGCTGTCCGAAAATGTGTCCTTTCGTACACTGGCACCTTTTTTACGGAGCTGTAAAGCTCGAAAAGTCGGTCCCAGGGGAGGGGGGGGGGGGGGGGGGCGGGTACTCGCATAATTTTGGTACATAGCAAGCAAACGTCGTATCCTATACATACCAGGTATGTGGGAATTCTCCTTCGGGATGGCTTGAAATCCCTTAGGCGTCGCAAGCTGAAAACGGGCAACACAGCACACCAGCAGACAGCAGTGCATATGAGCGTATGTGGAGTTCGCTGCTGTTATTGTTATTCCGCTGCTTGTCAAACTACTTTCTCGGCGGATGCTTTTGAAATTTTAATGCAAATGTTCGAGGGATGAGCTGCTGCTGCTGCTGCTGCTGGCTGTGATGCCCATAGTGTGCGCGATGTGGCTCGAGGTGGCAGCTAAACCAGACATGCAAGTCCCCGCAGATGAACCTGAATGAAGTAAATCGATCCAGGGCAGTAATCCCGAAGCAATGACTGCTGTTAACACGTAAGGTCTGGGTGCGAGGTGGCCTGGTGGTCAGACGGTCGCGCTCGAGGAACGAGGTGGCCAGGCGACCGGGTGAGGTGCGAGCTGCTATATACCTGGTACAGCGGAGAACACATGCGGAAACCTCCCGCGATTATCTTCTTTCGTGTGGGTTTCCCATTGACCTGCTTGGCGCTAGCAGGTCGGAAAGCCCCCCGGTGGTTACTTGCCAGAATTCGCGACTCTGCAGGCCCAGAGAACACACCACGGACCTCGGGCGGGGCTTGTATTTGCGCAGTGGGGTACACGCACCCCCCCTGCATGCCACGCGGCCGAGAGCGCGAGAGAAGACCGGCGGGACGGAGAGAAAAACTACGTGTTCCGGAAAAAGAAGGTGTATTTTCATACGTAAGACATATGCGAGCGTTACCAGCCAACTGTGACGGCAGTCATAGCAGTCAGAAGCGGCAATGGACCCAAAATGCTATATTCCCCCATTACCTACCATACACAGTACCAGGTAATGATTACTATGGCACGAAATGTTCCCTCGTGATATTAACAACACGAAAACGGGATGCTGGTCTGCCAATGGGCCAAGTCTCCGCATTTGAGAAAGGGCGCTGTGCACAGTATAAAAAAGTAAACCACCCCCCCCCCGCATTACTTAGAATGTTTTCTCGAAATCTGAGTCTGGGGTTTTTTAGTACGAACGCAGGACTGTGTACTTGAAATCTGCAAGGGCGTGTCCAAACAGAATCGAAAATCGAAATGATATATACCTGGTAGAAAGCAAGGCGTAAATTTGGTCCCTGGTCTAAACATGTTCGCGTTCGTTTTTTAGGTTCCGAGAAAATGAACGATTTACAATTTACAACCCAATGCCAAAACAAAAAAGTTGACGGCTGGAAATCGAAACGCAAATCGAAAACACGAACAGCAACAATTCAGCGCGTCCTACTGGTCAGCGCAGCCACGTCAAAATATCACATCAGGACCGCCGTACGCAGCATCCAACCCACAGCTAGCACGGCAACACAGCGCACAGATCCGTGAACAGCAACAGCCAGCAGGCGAGCCACAACACCAGCCCCAACGTTCTCCAGCCTTTGTTTCCCGGC
This sequence comes from Nereocystis luetkeana, assembly GCA_031213475.1. Lineage (NCBI taxonomy): Eukaryota > Phaeophyceae > Laminariales > Laminariaceae > Nereocystis > Nereocystis luetkeana. The sequence continues at coordinate 19,330 of JARUPZ010001054.1, read as the reverse complement.
GTTCGAGCCAAAGCGAACATAGTTCGAGGTAAATTGAGGATGATACACCCGAGAACGAGGTCGGGAGTTCGTTCTCAATATAATCTCAAGTTTGATCCCGGGGCGTCGACGTTGGACGGGCCACCTCCTCCATGGGAGGCCCAACGACGTCCCAGAATCGATTGCCGTCGCGTTGGCCTGCTCCTGTGGTGGATCTGTATTTTCCGAGCGCTAAATAGAATGCCGACATGTGTGCACAGTTGCGAACGGCTCAAGTAGATTGTGTTCTCCGTTGCTTTTCGCCCGGATTCCTATTTCCACTTTTCGATTCTGTTTGGACACCTTGGCGAATTTTTATCGAAATCGAAATGAACTCGATTTTCGATTTCGCTTGTCGATTCTGTTTGGACACGCCCTAGCAGTATGGTCCACACACCGGACATATCATGATCCGATAGATGATCTGCAGATCAGATAGATCATCTACATATCATGTAGATCGCAATCTGCCGCCATGAGGTTTTGTGCAGGATGTATATAGTGCAGGTCCAACCCAGGAGCTATATGCTGCCAGGTACATGCAATAAATCATGCAGATGACACGGCTCCCACCCGGCAACGTGAGCTAGACCATACAGATCATACAGATCAGGAATACATCTATCTGCCTTGGAAGGTCTACATCATGAACTGTGGGAATGATCTGTCCGAGGTATGGGAGGATGAGAACACCGTTTTTTTCGCTCTTCATGTTGCGATACCCAGGGCCCAACGAAAATGACTACTGCACCATAGTTTGGAAGGCTAACTATATTTCTGCACCATTAATATCGAAGCAGGGTACAAACAGGATCACGTCCGGATGGGATCAGATCCGAACATGGCAGTGTGCCAAGGGGGACATGTTTTGTTCGGCCGCGTTTTCTAATGTGAGGAATAATATTCCCAGAAATTTGTGATTTCTTCCACGTGGAGGACTCGCTTGATGGATTGAAACGGCGACAGTTTGATGCGTTGATTGTTGCGGAACCTGTTGGTGTGCGTGCTACCTTGTTGACGTGGCATAAATTATACCAACATGCTCCTCCTGCAGCTTTCATGTCTCGTTATGTAGATGGTGCGAAGGTCTCCTACATATGACTACGGCCATGCATGGTACCGAGTACACCCCCCCCCACCCCCCCTTCGCGCTTGGTGCAATCAATGTCCGCCTGGTCGGTGAAAACCCGACGTGGTCTGTCCCGGCATTGTAGGGACGCAAGAGTCTATACGACTACGGCCACGCATGGAATGAGTACACCCCGTCATCCCCAGGCCCGCGCATGAGCTCCGCCAAACAACAGCCCCATGGAGCCTACCTACACCCACAAACGAAAATATGTACCCGGACGTACATGGGCTCTGTACTCTGTGCTATGGCAATGCATGTGCATGAACATTGAGCCGAGCAGCAGATTTTTTGGTCCTGGCAGTTCAGACTACTGTTTCACGAAAAAAACAGGCGTGATATGCACGACAATCGAGTGGATGACTGCTGTACCGGTACCCAGTGGGTGTACAATCAGAGCGTTGAGCTCGCACAGGGATGCCCGATCGGTTTTCAGCGCGCGATTTTCCAGAAGGGTTAAGGTTGTCAATACCGAATTCAATACCGAAATGAAGTGTTTTCGGAAAGATCTGTTCGAGAGCGTTCCGAAACTAGAATGGTTGACTTTAGCACCCTTGCCGTTGTTGAGAAAACTATCAATGGCGCAGAAAAAAACGATCGCACCCAAGCGCGAAATCAAAGCTTTTTACGAAAGTTATTATTAATAATAGAACACATCAAATTTGGTGCATAAGAAGGATGTCCCTTTTTGATGCTGTCATTATCCCTTGGTTATGTTTATTCTCAAGTGTTAAATGAGTCTTCGACGTTGAAGCTCATGCCTAACAATGTCGGGTGGAAAACATGTCACAAGTTCCAGCACTTGAGTACAGTCAGTCAGTGTCCTCTCTATGGTGTCGGTATGCGCCAGCCAACAATACCAGCATTACTCCGCACACCGCCACACTGGTTACCGGTATCCCCATCAATGTCAAGCGATTTCACAGGCACCTATAGCGGGCAGCGGGCACTACTCAGCCGGCCCTTTAGAGCACTGCTGTAGTCCAATTCGTACATGAGTACGAGTTTCGTGACGTGATAGGCCTGGGAACCGCGAGAGGAACACAAGCACAACAGTAAAATGTCGTAAACAGCAGTAAATCTAAAGTAGCACTTCCTCGCACGATAGTTATTGCTACTAACCCTTGTAGAACCGCAGTCCCGGTCCTGGGACAAACCCCTCAAAGTATCAGTAGTTTGTCCCCGAAACGGGACTGCGGTCCTGAAGGCGTTAATACACTAAGCGCGATACTGTACCGCAAACACAACTTTATCGCCCAAACGCTCCTGTTGTGCGCTGCTGCTGCTGCTTGCTGTGCGTTGGCGGTGATGACATTTGTAAGTCGAATGTTCCAAGTCACCCCAACAACACTCGAACCGACCCACGGCAGTGGCAACACATACAACACCAACAGCAATAGCAACAGCAAGCAGTGGTATATTATAACGCGATCGTGCGACACGTCAGCTGCATTAATTTTACGTACTTGGACATTCGTTAAGTCGATACGATATGTACGAGCTCTACAAGTAAACATCGTGAAAACAGCCACAACGGATGCTGCACGTGCCATGTGGTACATGGTAGTAGTGGCAACCTGCATGCCTCGCCTGCATCGACTCGAGGATGGCGGGATAATAGTGGATACTTTATCTATGTACATACAGCAGGTTTAAAGTGCACCATGCAACCATGTATGCTACATCTGGGATGATATCCGTACATGCCACAAAGTGCAATATCATCATGTCTCCCCGATTTCAGAAAATAAATACCTGGTAGTTAATCCTCCAATATTTCGTCTTCCCGATTTTTGACCGAAAAAATTTAGTTGTCGACGTGGACTGTGTGAATATAACATAGTCACATACCAGGGTATCACACACCCACTACGCTATTTCCTGGGTCGTATCATATCGAGAATTGAATATCATTGTTGTACCAAAAAAAAAGTCTGCTCTCCTTGACGACTTCTGCGAAGACAAACATATTCCAGTAGCAAATAACCGTACCAGTATGATGTATAACCCGAATTCCAAAATTCAAGTACTACTGTAATTCGCCCCCGGAACAGCGCAACACTGTTCCATACGAACTGATCCGACAAATTAGTCCCAGGATACCAGGTAATCAATCAACACTATGAATAGTATTCTAAACAGAGGCCAAATACGAGATTATACCATCAATATTATACGGGTACAGCAATGATTATGTCACGTACTCACGAAGTTTTTTGGGCGCGACAAGGCGACTATTGGCCTTATTGTACTAGGTTTAGAGTTGGGGCCTGTCAGTCAAGGGGTTAACCCGCGGTCTCCTGGCCTGTTTGCTGAAAGACCCACCTACTCCACCTTTCTGCTGCAATGTTGTAGTGATTCTAGTGTATCATATAACAGGAGCGGTCGGCCAACGGGTCAAAAACGCGGGCTCATATAATACATACCTGGTACCTGGTATACCAGGTAGAGCAGTACTGGTACAGCAGTATTAATAGTGGTCCCTCTTCAACCCTTTGGGGCTGCAGTACCGTTTTCGGGACAAACTTCTAAAATTATAGGTAGTTCATCCCCCAAACGGACGGCAGTACTACAGGAAAAGGGATAGTGTTCGTATGCGCCAACCAACAATACCGGCATTACTCCGCACAGGTATACAGGTTAATCCCGCCTGTACCAAGCGATTTCACAAGCACTATTAATAGATATAGCGGGCAACCGGCGCTCACTACTGCTGTACTCTATTAGTAGTAAAATATAACACTCGAGATAAGGCAACCCCTAAGACGAGTTTCCAGAAAGCTGGTTTTCTCGGCAGCCGGAGAGAGTGCACACGCCAAGAGAGGCAGACGTCTATCAAAATTATCTAGACAAGATGTCCCGGAGGCATGCTTTTCGCTGTCAATGTCCCTTTGATTTGGAGAAAATCTGGTCGGAAAAACTATCCCCGGGGGTGTGTGATATATCACACGTGTGATACCGTACCGCTCCGTACCATTCCTAATGGTCTCTTCTGTGTGTAGGTAGCACCTTTCTTTGCACCCCCTTAGAACTGTCACCTACCACGTTTTAACCCCTTTAGAACCGCAGTCCCGTTTTGGGGACAAATTACTTGAAATTTGAGTAGTTTGTCCCCACAACGGGACTGCGGTTCTAAAAGGGTTAAGGGGCAAAATACTAACACCAGGTACTCCGAGTCAGTACGAGTATTGCAGAGTTGCACCCTGTCTGAGTGAGAACCGGGTACCCGGTGGCGGGTACCCGGAACCGTCGGAACCGGAACCGTTCCTGTCCAACTCACGGAACCGCGGGTATTTGTACCCCGGGTACCCGTCAAGTGTGCTTACGGAGCCCCCAAGACTGGGGTATACGTTGATTTACACTCCAGCGACTGTGCCTCTAGACGCTCGCCTCTCGCCCCTGCAGACTACAGACCGAGAATAGAGAATGCCCCTAGTAATACGTGCCTTGCCTACCACGCCGCCGCTCCAAAGCTACAAGGGGAGCAAATAGTGTATGGTAACCCGGGTACCCGAGTCCGCCTTACCACGCCGCCGCTCAAACGCAAAAAGGGGAGCAAATAGTGTGTAGAGGTAACCCGGGTACCCGGGTACCCAGATACCCGTGTCCGCCTTATCCGCCGCCGCTCAAACGCTTAAAGGGGAGCAAAGAGTGTATGGGAACCCGGGTACCCGGGTACCCGGGTATCCGGTTCCGGTTCCGCCTCAACCGCCCCCCACCCGGTCGGGTACCCGGTTCCAAATTTTGAGGCCGGGGTGCAACTCTAGAGTATTGTTAGTGTACGAGAGGGTACTCGTAATGCTGGAGGCGTGTTTTGGCGGGCAAGGGTGAGTGTCCATAAACTACCACGTTTTGGGAGACAACATGGTTCCTTTAATTCATCGGGAGGGGGGTACTCATTTGGTGCTTGTCCTATTGATAGTCATTTGACCATTGACCACGCATCCCTTTCGAGACGGAGCACCGTTCCTACGACTATTAATAGTGGAGACACCTCCAACATATGGGCGCTCATTACGTTGTTTCCATACACGAATTACACGAGATTTTTTTTACTAATCTTATCCCCTTCCTGATTGGCCGCCTGTGGGGGGGGGGTGCAGAAAGGGCTAAGGCCCACCTTGTAGAACTCTAGGGCGTAAAGAGCGATGGTTTTCCTCTCCCTGTCCTCGAACCTCAGCGCTCTCGCGGTCATGGTTCCGATCGCGTCTGAGACGCTCTTCCTCTGCTTCCGCCACTCCTGGCGCTTCTCATCGAAATCCTGCCACCATTCCAGCATTAACCATGTGCGATGATTGTCATTTCATGGTTGGTTTTGGACGATTGTGAGATGGTCATGTGGTGAACTTGCGGCGATACTTGTGGCTATTGTTTGTTGCTCCCTGGGTTTCATGATGCCGATGGCGTCTGAGAGACGCCCTCCCTCTGTTTCTGCCACTAACAGTACTCACGCTTCTCATCGAAACCCCGTCACCATGTCATTACGGATTACGATGCGCATGCATTAGATTCATGGTGGCGAGATTTTTTGTTTACGACGGTCGGTCGTTTTTGGATGTATACGTGATGTTTTTATTTTTCCCGTCGAGTGGAGGAGTGAATGACGATTTTGTGATACTTGTACTCGTACTGCTGTAATTTCGTGATGATATTTCGTCCTAGTTGTTCATCGGTCTGGCTGTGGTCCTGGCTGTGTCGTTGCGTGACGATTTTTTGTGACGTTTTTTTCCTGTCGATTTGCATTGTTTGTCGTTCATCACTTCTTCACGAGAGACCACTGCAATGCATCGCAATTCAACAGCAGCAAGTGCTCTAGCACTCTATTGTAGTCTTACGAACAAGCCATATGGTCACAGAGTTGCCAGGTATGATATCCATCAAACATACATGCGTGACGACAATCCTTCTCCCTCTACCCGGCACTGGCACTGGCGTATCACCTTGATTTTTATCGTGCAGTGAAGGGTTCATAATCCGTTACTCTCGCTCAGCACAACAAGCAGCGGTCATTATTCCCACACAAAACCGGAGTCATTTTGCCATTATGGGCGCGTCAACGCTTTATTTAGGCCCTCATGCACTGGTTTTGTTTGCGCTTGGGGAAAGTCAAACCGCGGTCGATTTTAGTCGATTTTCATTTTTCCGTTTGTGTGTGCTTGAATGCTCGTCGACTGAGAGGTAGAGAAAACACACAGCAAATCATCACATAATACTCGCAGGTACATGGTACATAACAAAGCTGTGCGAGGTATCCCATGTATGAACAGCAGGATGCACATGCTGTACGAGAATATACGACGCCGGACGACCATGTCGTGATCAACTACATGTCTATTGTCTACGAGCGTATGTAGGAGCGCTCGCCCTCGTCGTGGCGGGAAGAAATAAATGTTGGCTGTGTCTTATTATTAGTGTTGGTGCCTGTCGAAATGTTTGGAAGTTTTGTTTCAATTTTTTGCTGGATGGTGGCTGTTGCTATTGGTTGCATACAGGCGTATCATTGGTATAGAAGGACGGGAACACGACCGAGCACGACGACAATAATCTGCGGCACCGCGCACCCCTTGCTTTCCCTCGCGTCCATCGAAGAGGAAAATGCCGAAAGTCATGCCGACGCTTCAAGCGCGGGGTGTGGCCGAGTCGTCGCGACGCTGAGCGCTTGAGCGCTGGTGCGTCCGGTGTTGGCATTACTGGGCACTGCTGGGTGCGTCTGTCAGTTCACTTCGTTTGTGCACGCGCACCGAAATGATAATCGAGTCATTTTGTATTGTGTTGTTGGACGAACCAGTGATGATTGCGAGCATTCTACGTACGCGGGAACATACTTGCCACTTTTATTTGTTAACCGCAAACATGCACCACCGCCGTGTCTCTGGCGGTATATAGCCCTGCTCAGTGCTACTCGTACTGCTGCAGCTGTACGTGGCCCCACCTATTGCTGCTGCTGCTGTACCGGCTATGAACCTGTTTTGCTTGTGTGGGATCAGCACCAACAGACATTCAACGAGACAAGACATGACAGAAAGTTTAACCTCCACTGCTGCGGACCTTCGCAAAGCTTTTCGCCCAAAAATTTGGACAGGTCGAGAGTATGCAGCAGACCCAGGCTGGGGCCACGGATGGATGCAAAAGCAGAACAGAGTCTACTGACAGGAGCAGCGGTGAGGCAAAGAGGAGAGGGCCGGAGACGGAATGCCGCCATCGCACAGGGGCGGGGGCGGCAGCGTGCTAATGTCTACTGCGCTTGCACGTGGGATTGTCGAGGCCCGAGGCTCTCAACGCTTTTACACAACAGCATGCAGATACAACGAGGACGAACACAAGAGGCAAGAGCTGCGTGCGCGAACACCAAACATGCCTTGCTGCTCTGCTGCTGCTGCTGCTGCTTTCGTTTGTTTTTCTTATCTGTTGAGCTCCGGTCTCTCACCTGTCGCAGCACCCTCGTGTGAGACACCCGCCTGATCAGGTCGGAGTCCTCCTTCGCGCAGAGAATCTCCAGGTACGAGGTCGTGTCACCCTCGAACCCGGAGTCCTGCTTGATGTGCCCGACCAGGCTTCCCACCTCTCGAGCGAAGCGCAGGAGGGATCTGATCTGCTTGAGCTTAAAATCGTCGGGAATATCGATGCTCGACAGCTCCTCGAGGCAGTGCTGCATGTCCCCTCTGGGCAGCCCCCCGACCCGTAGCATTGCGGTGCGAAGCTCAACTCCTTTGTTGTGCTGGGGTGCAGTTCTGGCTGTGCGTATCAAGGGGCAGAACCCCGCTGCCGGTGTGCCTGCCGTGCTATCTGTTGCTTGGAGCTGTGTGTGTCTCAAAAAGGCCTTCCCAAATGAATCAACGGCGTCACTGCTGCTGCATGCCCCTCTACGCATTTTCCGCGCAGTACGATTTTCCATTTGGTTTTCCGAATTTTTTGTATCTGCGACGTTTTTTTGTATGTTTGATGCTTTGATTGTATTTCCGATTGGGTTCATTAGAAAAATCGGTTTGTTTTTTTGTTATCTTTGCTTCCACCTGGTGTGCTTGCTGTTCATGTTTTTTTTTTTCTAATAAAAAATGATCGAATTTTTGTCCGGCGGAAGCTCCGGGACCCGGGACAACCTCTCTTCTGTCTGCTGTGTGGAATCGTATACCAGGTACCTTGTGCACCTGATGGTTGTTGTTGTTGTTGTTGTTCTCACATTAACTCACAATTCAATGCAGTCCGTGGTCGCAGGACAGGCTCCAATAACTCTGGAGTGGAAGAAATACCTCAAGTAAAAACAGGGGCAAAAACAAAAAACAAGCATACGCACTCCACCACTGCGGACACCAGGGAAGCAACTGAACATCGTCGTCGTGTTTTCCTTGTTTCTTGGTACTATATGTCACCCACAGGAACCACCGGCCTAGATACCCCTCACGAGGTACTACAACCGATATAGCTCGCGCGCCGGACGAAGTACCACACACAGCAGTCTGACACGCAGGTTGTAAAATACGATGAGAGAGAGTTTGTCCACACAATAGATAAATATCACAAAAAATTTCATGGTGTCGGTGTGCCCGGGTTGTAATAATTAAGTAGTACCAGGTACACCAACTTTCGATTGCCTTGTGTACCCCGACCTTCGCGTGTCGATCTGCTGTTTCAGTGTACGAAATGGTACAAGTGTATTATCGTCTCGTCGACCCTGGTAGCATCAAGGGGAGCCACCGGCCAGTATATAAAGTCAATCGCTAGGGAAATAATGGAAAACGCGCCAACGATTCACGCAGCTTGCAAAGTTGAGTATCGATCGATCTGCCGATCGGTTGATGAACTCACAGCTGACGTACTACACTCTTTTAGTTTTTTATTGAAAAATAAAGCGACACAACACACAAAATCAATAATCAATGGACGTCCTTCCGATTGGTAGACGATGTTCTCCAAAAACAACCAACCGCCACGGGCACGGGGCACGGTAGGCACAATTCGATGCGAGTCGACGAGGGAAGAAAAGGCTGAAATCTTCTCGCGATAAAAATGAAGGCACGTACCGTAGCGGGAAGGGGGTAGAAGAGCCTGCTATGTGACCCCGGATCTGAGTTACGAGTTGGAAGGAGAGAGAGAAGAAGATGTGCGAAGATAATAAATAAATGGGATGAGTAAAAAACAAAACAAAAAAACATACAACAAATAAATTGTCAGCACAATGATGGCTTTGGAAAGATCTCGCTGAGATGTGTTCGCTGGACGTATGTTTGCACTCTCTAGCCCGCACTCTCCTCCTCACCATTTTGTCGAGGAAAAAACAGGTTGGAATATCGCCCCAAGATAGATGTAGTACTACTGGTAGGTCGTAGGTGTGGGTATCCATAGAAGATAGATATATACCGTACGTAGGTATACGACTTTTTTCGCCACAGCTCACTTTTACCCGCCCTGTGGATCCTGTGATCCACAAAAGGGCGCGCTCCGACTAAAAAAATACCTGATCAACACCCCCCCCTCCCCCCCCTGCGCCCCCGAACGGGCCGAAACGACAAACAAACGGCATAGCGCCATACAACCTTCCACAGACAGAAGACCCGCATTCGATGCACTGCGCGTTCAGGCGTGCACACCGAAGCCCGTCGACGAGTTTCTGAGTATCGATTTTAATCTGAGAACTGAGGTGAAGAATTCGGCGCTACAACAAACAAACGGCAAGACGAGAGAACGGTTGGAAGATACCAGGTAATAATACCTTTAGTACCACCATCATAATGTATTAATACTATATATACGTACGTACTGCTCCTCTTCTTGTAATCGCTGTACTATATTGTGCCGTTTAAAATTTGCCCCATTTTGTTCGCTATGCATTGTATGCGCTATATCGGGGTTCGAACAAATCGCGAGGCGTTTGTGGATCAGGGGATGGATATTAACCATCCCCTACTCGGCGTATCACTCGGTAGATAGTAGTAGTGTGGCTGACCCACCCCCCCCCGCCCCCGGAGCCCGGAGGACCGAAAAATTTAAAACGTCGTGTTTGTTAGTCATGAACTTTTTTCTTCGAGGGTGTGCCATTTGAACTGCCGTGGAGCATTCGATTTGCCTCTTTTTGGATAGTTCTTTTCCTTCGGTCTGCTGTTGGCGGTTGGTCTATTTCACTTTTCTGCGACGAGTTCTTCCGGTTATCTGGTGTTCTTGTACCGGCATTTATACCGGTAGGTATATATCTGACTCGTAGCTGGTATGCTGGTATAATATCTACCGGTATCTAGTATTATTATAATAATAGTAAAGTAGTACCCCCCCCACTCGTATCTGCACGGCCCAATGGACTTCGCGAAAACGCTGAAGCTGCGCTTTCGTGTAGGTGTGACCTGGACTTGCCAGAAAGAAGAAAGAGGTATACCAGTAGCCGGGAGGAGGAGGAAATAGATGCACAGATGTGCCCGTGTGGCAAAGCGATAGAGAGTAGAACTCACATAGTAGGAAAAAAAATGTGAAATATACAAGGAGGAACGGGATGTGTTAGAAGAGGAGATGAGGGAAATAAATAGACGAATGTGACATGGAGGAGTTTGACACACTAGATAGCAGCGAGAAAACGATCGCTATCCTAGGGGATAGATGGTGGCCACAGGCGGCCAAACAGGAAGGGGATAAGATTAGCAAAAAGTTTCTATGTAATATAATATGGAAACAACGTAATGAGCGCCCAATTGTTGGAGGTGTCTCTATTGAATTAGGAGTAGGAGCGGCGCTCCGTCTCGAAAGGGATGCGTGGTCAATGATCAAATGACTAAGGCAAGCAACAAATGAGTACTCCCCCCCCCCCCCCCCCTCGTTGGTGGTTGCCGAGTTAGATCATTTGTGCGAGGTAAAGAACCTTTACTCCGCACAATTAATTGGGAATGATCGTATCACGTAGTGCCCAGGGTAAGGCACCCAAGAGGTAGATACATAGTACTCCCATTGCTGTGTCTGGAAATGCCTACACCGAAAATTAAATCAACTCATTGAAGCTGTCGTCTGTATGCAAGTCCGCCTCAAAAGCGGTTCTTGGTAGGATGCAACTCACCCTTCATGCGACTCGCCGGACACCTCACGGCGCTTCGCGCTAGGTGCAAGCAGTGTCTGCCTGGTCGGTGAAAACCCGACATGCTCCGTCCCGCGGCATTGTAGGGATGCGAGGGTCTATGGTCATACAACTACGGCCATGCATGAGATCGAATACATCTCTCCTATCGAGTACACCCCCCCCTCGTTGGTGCGTGCTCGTAGATTGATTGCATTGTTGGTGGTGGTGTGGAGGTAGGTATGGTATGTCAAGAATATCTTTTGGTGATGTCAAAGCGAGTAGTGGCGTGTGTACTATTAATAACGTTCGCCAGTTGATGGCACCGTGGTAGTGGTAGTAGCAGTAGTAGTAGTAGTAGTAGTAGTAGTAGTAGTAGTAGTAGTAGTAGTAGTAGTAGTAGTAGTAGTGGTAGTAGTAGTAGTAGTAGTAGTAGTAGTAGTAGTAGTAGTAGTAGTAGTAGTAGTAGTAGTAGTAGTAGTAGTAGTAGTAGTAGTAGTAGTAGTAGTAGTAGTAGTAGTAGTAGTAGTAGTAGTAGTATTAATAGTAGTAGTAGTGGTAGTAGTAGTAGTAGTAGTAGTAGTAGTAGTAGTAGTAGTAGTAGTAGTAGTAGTAGTAGTAGTAGTAGTAGTAGTAGTAGTAGTAGTAGTAGTATAGTGGTAGTAGTAGTAGTAGTAGTAGTAGTAGTAGTAGTAGTAGTAGCACAGTAGTAGTAGTAGTAGTAGTAGTAGTAGTAGTAGTAGTAGTAGTAGTAGCACAGTAGTAGTAGTAGTAGTAGTAGTAGTAGTAGTAGTAGTAGTAGTAGTAGTAGTAGTAGTAGTAGTAGCACAGTAGTAGTAGTAGTAGTAGTAGTAGTAGTAGTAGTAGTAGTAGTAGTAGTAGTAGTAGTAGTAGTAGTAGTAGTAGTAGTAGTAGTAGTAGTAGTAGTAGTAGCAGTAGTAGTAGTAGTAGTAGTAGTAGTAGTAGTAGTATAGTAGTAGTAGTAGTAGTAGTAGTAGTAGTAGTAGTAGTAGTAGTAGTAGTAGTATAGTAGTAGTAGTAGTAGTAGTAGTAGTAGTAGTAGTAGTAGTAGTAGTAGTAGTAGTAGTAGTAGTAGTAGTAGTAGTAGTAGTAGTAGTAGTAGTAGTAGTAGTAGTAGTAGTAGTAGTAGTAGTAGTAGTAGTAGTAGTAGTAGTAGTAGTAGTAGTAGTAGTAGTAGTAGTAGTAGTAGTAGTAGTAGTAGTAGTAGTAGTAGTAGTAGTAGTATTAATAGTAGTAGTATTAATAGTAGTAGTAGTAGTAGTAGTAGTAGTAGTAGTAGTAGTAGTAGTAGTAGTAGTAGTAGTAGTAGTAGTAGTAGTAGTAGTAGTAGTAGTAGTAATAATAGCAGTAGTAATAGTAGTAGTAGAAGAGTTATACTCAAGTATAATAGTAAGTAGTACCAGGTGCGATAGGTCGTAAAGAGTAGCGATGCTGTAGCAGCTGTGATCTGTTCTTGTATGATCACCGAACCCCCTCCCCCCCCCCCCCATTTTAGAAGAGAGGAGGGGGTGTACGTGCTTTCATGCACACCTTTTGATACACTACAAAGACGGTCTGCCAGTCTATGCGTTTACTACTGTCTGGTGGAGCCAAGTGTCTGCTGCTGCTGCTGTTGGGGGTACTGCAAACAGTACTCGTATGTACCAGGTATGTATTTCTTCAACGCTTTATGCTGTATGTAACGTATTAATAAATGTAACCGGTAGGCAGGTATACCAGGTGAGGTAACAGACAGAACAGAACGCAGAATTTTGGATTCCTCTCTATTCATATATATGTACCAGGTATATACGTACGTACGTGCATACGGAAAATGAAAATAACCGTTGACTGCATGCAGTCCAGCAGGAAGGGGGGAGGAGTAGGAGCAGCAAAGCAGTCATCAGGCAATACTCGTACGTAACAGGAGTGCTTGATATGATATAAAAAGGTATTTTCCTTTATCTATCTGCTTGCTATTGTTGTCGCCGATGCGTTGTTTGTTGTCGATTTTTTTGTGATACGCGTGCTGCGCTTGCTGTGTGTGCGCTGTGCTTGCCTGCGCGTATTATTATCCAGCAACATTCATACAGCTCTGTGGTACGTGCTGCTGCTGTGATGATGGTGTGCCTCCAAAGACAAACGGGAAATTGAACGAACTACTTCAGATGAACAGCAGTAAAGTTTGCATTTCACTTTTTGTTCAGCGCGAGGATCATTTTGTCCAAGCCCGTTTGGATCAGTCTTCTGTCATCATGGTGACCTGATCGGAATAGAACTGCCCTTGTTCTGGTATACGAACATCTATACTATAATAGTACGAACCGGTACGCAACCAACACGTGAGGAAAAACGAACACCTGCACAATACCACATGTATGTGTTGTCTTCACATTGAATTGCGTCCTTTCTACCCGGCTGCATCAGTACACCCAGCAGTGTCCGTCCTCTGATTCCTGATCCAATAAGCTGAAATAGAGAGACATACTCGTGTAATTCTGCCGTCGTCAGAGATTGTGAGACAAAGGACAAAGGAAACTCAAAACCAAAATTAATCGCATAGTCTTGGGTCAAGCAAGTGAAATGCCCGCGAACCGGGTATGAGAACACAACAACAGCATGATAAGGAAGACAAAAAATTACGATAAAAAAATCAATGAATAAAAAAAATACAAGAAATGGAACAGAATACAAACGACGCAAAAGAGACCAGAAAAAGGCTGCAAGATGGAAAGCATACCGCTCGACGAGTACACACATACCAGGTACCTGGTATATAATACGTACCACTGGTACTCAGGAAGGACAGCTGTAACAGTTAGGTAACTAACTGCTGAACGGACGAAGCAACACGAAAAGGAGAGGAAGATACCAGCATAAGGACGAGGGGGATGAGGGAAGAGGAAACAAAGGGAGAGACAAGGCAAAGAACGAGAAAGAAGAGAGAAAAGGGAGAAAAGAGAGAACATCGTACTCCAGGCGGTGATATTAATATTTTTTTGGTGGACGAGATGGAGGGATGTTGGTTGTAGTAGTCTTCATGAGCGTCACATCAGTTTTGATTTGTCGTAGGATACTGCCGCGCTTTTGTTCTGGAGAGTTCTTCACTTTCTGTTATTATAGTCGTTTATTAGAACAACACTACTATACACATTGTCGGATGGCAAGCATAATAATAACATTAAATAGTAACATTGGTGCCCGTCTCACCTAGAAAATATAGCTTCGGAAACCTTGCCACACCCTCTGCCGTCTCTTTCCTGCTCTCGTCAATAGCGGAGCCAAGTGTCAGTACTGCCGCTGTCGCGCACCCCCCCATTGCAGAACTCAACAAGAAACACACAGAAAACTGCTATTAATAGAGACTTGACGAGCTAGTATTATTAGTAAGTCGAACCGATACCTAGCCACCTGGTCTCTCATTCATTTCGTAATTTGTGCATTCATTCGTCGATAGCTGTATCAGTACGGCTGCCCCCCCCGCCCCCCACTCCCCACCCGTTGTTGGCGCCGCTCTTGGCGTCCTCAACTGCGTGACGCAGCCGGCTTCTCTGCGCCTAATCCATGTGCCACCTCGCCATGAAACAGTCCGCCGCTTCGACGAACCCCCGGTACCACTTCCCGCGCTTCTCAGCCGCCCTCAGCCATAACACCGTCTCTGCTCCGAACGGCAAAGGGGAGCTTTCCGCGGTGGCTTGAAAAACCCTGAGGTCGTCTGCTAGGCATTGGGCCCGGTTATTTCCTGGTCGACCTGGTCCTGGGTTCTCCCCACCAGCGATCGTCCCAAACATCACCCGGCGGGTCAGCTGCTCATTGGTCGTCCGTTGTACGGCCCCCGCAAAGAGGAGGAGGTTGCCATGACATTCCGTGGGTTTACCATGGAGTGCCGTGGCGGTTGCTGCGGGGGTTGCCAGAGTACCACTGTGGTGGCATGCCACAGCATCCCCCACGGCGTGCCATGAAATCCTATCCCATACCATGAGATGCCGTGGGGCTCTGCCATGGTATGCCATGGGTGGTACCATGGCCATGCCACCCGAAATTCAACTACGTAGTACTAAGTAAGTGTAGAACCCTTGTTGGAAGCCAATGATCCGTAGGAGGAGAGTGTGGCGTGCCGTTCGGAGCTCAGTGAAGTGTTCTTGGCTAAAAGACCCCACGTCACACAACACCCGTACAGCAGGGTCTCCATCACCTCGGCCTTTAGCATGCGCACTTTTAGAGTGAACGGGGCGTCTTTTCCATATGCTACAGCTAGCAGCTCCCGTTTGAACCGATAGTAGCATACCCATGTGAGTCGGACCCGTCGTGTAGTCTCTGAAATAATGTCGGCGCTTGCGACGTTAAGACCGCCCAGGTACAAAAACTGCATCGTCTGTCTGTACCTCTGTCCCGCTTCTTCGATGACGAGCGATGAGATCTGGGGTGCCTGTGGTTCGGTGTCCGCGCAGCAGCATGGTCTCCGTTTTCTTTTCGGGTACGGTGAGGCCGGCTGCTTCGAAAACGGTCACAATGACGGTCATCATCTTTGCAACGCTTTCCGCCGACTTTAGAGACAATGTCTGCATCGTCCGCGCACAGCATACCCCGTACTTTGCCCTTCGTACGCTAGTTGTGGGCCAACTTTCTCCCCGTCCGTTCTCCCCGATGTCCTCCTGGAGGTGGACCAAATCCCTCAAAATATCCGGGTCTTCACTGAAGCGTACCAGCTTTTGGCGTGTATCACAGCAGCGAAGAAGACGTTGGTCAGAAAAAAGCGGTGACAACACACATCCTTGCCGCGAGCCCCTGAGTGACGTCAAACCATTCCGAGTGCTCGCCGTCATCCGCACTCACGTGGGCTCGCATGACTTCGTGGAACTGACGGATAACGTTTTTTATAGCATCTTCTCTGGTACGCCGAAGCGTGCGAGCGCCACCCACAACAGCTCTCGTTCGACGGAGTCATACGCTTTCAGGCAAACGACACGCCAACGTACCGGGTGCGAACGAGTACAAAGAACAACCCAAACAAGAAAATAATATCTAAGACGTCGGACAGTATAAAAGCCTTTAGAACCGCAGTCCCGTTTTGGGGACAAACTACTTGAAGTTTGAGTGGTTTGTCCCGAGATATGGGACTGCGGTTCTAAAAGGGTTAATAGGGAACGTCAACATGTAATGGCCTACGATATACAGTAGTTGGCATGGCTGGTTCAAAGTTGAAGGCTGAACATAAATGGGTGGAAAAGGGAAGAGGAAAGGAACAAAAGTTGAACTGTCATGAAATTACTACGTAGATTGAGTGGTCTTGTCTCCAAAACGGTACTTGTGATTGTATTAATAGGTGTATCAGGCAGCTGGGAAGCAGTGCTTCGCTTCATCTTCTTTACAGATGGCGAGGGCTACGGAGGTGCTCTGGTAGAGATGTGAGAGGTAGGGGGGGGGGACTCGACACCCAGATATACTCGTCCCAACCCCCGCCGCCACAGCCTCTCCTAAATTTCTCTCTTCTGGTGTACTCCTGTAGAACTTTCCTATGCCTACCGATCGTTCTTCTGGTAATAATGTAGTTCGTAAAAAAATCTCATTTAACGATCCTATCTCCGTTTAGGAACATTATACTCTCGTCTAACGGGCTATCCATCTTAAAGAACTTTCGTAAACGTTTCTCTTGACCAACGGAATATCCGCCAGAATAATCCTATTCTTTGGATTATTCTTGCAGTCTTGATACAACAAAAAATTGAAGAGTGTATTATCTATATCTCCAGCCCATGAGTACTTCACATACTGTATCACAGACTGCAGTCCTAAAAGGGTGAGCAAGTCTTAGTGGCGATTATTACAGAGTACCCTGGTACCTGGAGTATAACGGGAGACCATGATAAATAGGACCAAATATTGTTATTAATATTTCGGGGGGCCATAGTAAAAATGGGACCTACGGTACTCACAAAAATCTATTTTACTATGGTCCCCCGTAATGAATGGTAGAAATAGGTAACTACATACCTGGTAGGTTTTTGTGTATACCGTAGGTCCTAATTACTCTGTTCCCCCGTAATAGTCGTAGCATCGGCCACACGAAGCGGCCTTACCTACAGTATAGTCTGCATTATATATAAGTTAGTGCGTCTGATGCCCAAACAACATATGGAAAACAGAGTTATAAATCTGATGCCCAAGAAAAACATCGGAAATAGACTTACAAGTACTCGTAAGAAGATGGACTGTTTTTCGTGCCTGTTTTGACAGCTTCCCTGACGCATTTTAGTGTCGGTTACGATCTTTTTTATGAACATCTTTGCATGAGGCGGACTACTTCGTCGCTATGACCCTGCGGCCGTGGGGCCAGCGGGAGGGCCTCGTATTCCCTAGCGCAGGTGCAGAGGATGCCTTGCGAAGGGCGTCTGCATGGAGATGCATATGCGGCACGCGGGCAACACGATGATGACTTGTGCTGTTGATGAAAAACGCTCTTCTTAAACCTTTTGATAAAAAGACCTCACTTTTGTCCCCTTTTATGGTCGCTGCATCTAGCCTCCTGAGGGGGCAATGCGTACTGTAACACCACTACGCTGCTGCGTCAAACAGACGTGCTCGGTAGTAGCGCTGTCTACTTGCCACACTGGACTTGTTTGGACTGGAATGTAAACCCCGTTTGACGTTTACATTAGAGTCTAAACGATTACTATATTTTCGTCCATGGTAATAACTACTACCGGTGTACGAAGTATGTAGTAGTAGTATGCGCCAGGTGTTGTTTTTGCTGTTTGTGTTCCTTCTGTGTTGTCCGTACCTAATTTCTGCCATCGAGTTGTATTCGCGCTACTTTCTCCAACTATTGTGTTCCTTTCGTAAGCTGCATTCGGGGTCACATAGAAGCCCCCCCTCAAAGCTAGCATATACAGGGGAAGTATGGGGCGGGAACGCAAAGTTCGTAAACAGCTGGAACCAAAGCAGATAATAGCAGGTAAAGAAATACTAAGATGCTCAAGTACGACTAGTGATACAGTACTAATAACAGCACTGGGAATGTATTGTACCCACCCAAGACAAATAGAAAGTAAGGAACGTGCCAAGGAAGAGGTTACCAGCCATAGTCGATGGAGCTCTATGGGACAAATTATCGAAAGGGCGGGTTAGGGGACAGCGTAGTCAAGAAAGTATGGAATGATATAGTAGAAGGGGACCAAGAAGATATTATGTCCGCAGAGATGTTTGGAAGGTACAAGGGAGAAGTAGAAGAAAGGATAGAAAGACAAGAAGGCTAGCACTAAGAGACAAGGTGAAATCGGAGAAACACTTAAGAGATACTGCGATTTCGTGTAGGGGACCTGGACCTGCGAGAAAAAAGAAAAGGTGTACCGGTAGCCGGGAGGAGGGGGAAGTAGACGCACAGATGTGCCCGTGTGGCAAAGCAGTGGAGAGTAAAACTCACAAAGTAGGAGAATGTGAAATGTACAAGGAGAAACGAGATGTGTTAGGAGAGGGGATGAGGGAAATAGACGAGTGTGACATCGAGGAGTTTGGCACACCAGATAGCAGCGAGAAAACAATCGCTATCCTAGGAGATAAAAGGTGGCCACAGGCGGCGAAACAGGAAGAGGATAAGATTAGCAAAAAAAATCGATGTAACATGTGGAAACAACGTAATGAGCACCCAACTGTGGGAGGTGTCTCTATTAGGAGTAGGAACGGTGCTCCGTCTCGAAAGTGATGCGCGGTCAATGGCAAGCAACAAATGAGTACGCCCCCCCCCCCCCCCCCGCCCCGACTCCCCCACTACGGTACGTGCCTTCCATTTTTTCGTGAAAATAGTTCAGCATTTTGTTCCGTCATCGACTCGCGTCGAATTGTACATACACACGGTAGGCGCTTTCTGCAAGGCTTTCGTTTATCCAGAGAAAAGCGCTCGCCGAGGGGGCTCGAACTCGCAAAATCGAACTGTGTAGGTACGAGGTCAACCACTTCTACGGAGGGTCATAATAACAGCGATCATAATCCACGATAGACCCTAAAGCCATGTATCCCCCTACGGGATGATGTTTATGCGCCGTATTTGGTTCTGGTTACCACGCTCTCCCGCATTAGATAATCGGGGACCATCGACTGCCATCGCCGGCATATGCCGACACACTGTAGCATGGCGGGAGAGACAGTAAGGG
>JARUPZ010001052.1:0-25174 GCA_031213475.1 Nereocystis luetkeana | reverse complement strand
GGGTACCATACGTCCTATTTACTATGGTCCCCCGTAATAGTGAAAGCATAGAGCAGTGTCGTACAACTTCTTGCATTGTACCAGCTACCAGGGTAGTCCGAAAGGTCCTGACCATACCCCAAAGCTTACAGCCTGCGAGGCCTGGTAAGTTCGATGCTTCAATCGTCATTTCGTTTTGTCAGCTCCCCCCTCTAGGAGTACTGAGAGGGTTTTATGCTCATCAAAGGCTCGAAGCCGTTATTTTTGTCCAGCTGCCGAGGCACATACTGCTGTTCAACTCTGATCGGCTTATTTTAATGCTCAATATTCTTTGTCAACGTGTCGTCCAACGATCCCTCGCGATGTGTGCTTCCCTCCCCCCGTACATCTTAATCTGACCAGCGCTCGAGAGGAGAACGGGGCCGGAGGCGGAGTAAACGGAGAATTTTTCCTCCCCGGGAGAGCGGAGGCGTTCTGCCGACCTCCCCTTTAGTGGAAAACCACGCCGCACGACCCAGAGGGTCGCTACCAACGCTCCGGTTTTCGTCTGTTAGACTCCTCATCATTGTTGTCGTCGTACAAAACATCGGGGTGGTTTTGCTACTGTACTGGCATTAATACCGGTGTTGCCTTGCGTGTTCCACCCCTGCTGATGGGTTTCTTAGTTATTTTCGAGGGAGGATTTTTTTCCGGGAGCGAGACATGAAGCGGAGCTAGGCAGGGGTGCGCGAATGCCCGCAGGGATAGATACCGTAGCTTGGGGTTCTGTCGATCGGGGAGTCAGTTTTTCCTAACCTACGATATGGCAGGGCGCGTCAGCAGCTTTTGCAACGCATGGGATGGGGGTCGTCAGCAGCTTTTGCAACGCATGGGATGGGGGTCTTCATTAACAGTAGCTTTGGGCGCGCGCAGTGTCGAAGGGAGGGCCTGCCTGCCTGCCCATGACGCCTTCCGCCGGGTGTCTGGCGTTTGTACAAACTAACAAATAAAAAACGACATGGTTATCGTTGCTTTTGAAGTTCTACTCTGTTGTCTCATATTCCATGCTCAATAGGCAAACCTACTTTTTTTTTATACGTACGAGTACTGGTTCTGTATGCCAGGTGCTGCATAATCTCCAAGTCTATTCACTAGGAAAGTGTCCACCAAAACGCGGAGAAAACTATTCCTACTGCTGTAGAAAGAGGCAGTCCCGCAAAGAGGCGCTTTCCGAAAAAACTGTCGCCTACAGAGCCTCTTGACCAAATATCTCAAACGACGACATTTGTTTGGGTGTGTGGACAGCTATTTAAAATGTTTTTTTCTACTTTTTTATCGTGGATTACGGCAACGGTAACGCCCGTGACCGGTGCTCGTTTTTTGGCGCAGGAGCGTCAGCAGTCAGACGCGGGCTACGGTACTGGTAGAAAGGAACTTATTACTCATGTGAGGCTCCTTGAAGGAGGTTTTTATCTCTCTTACCCCAAGAATGACGTCGAGAAAAACCTTCAAGCGTATATGGCCTGATAATTCCACACGGCTCAGGTATACAACGAAATCGTATTATTGGGGAATGTTGTCAGGTGAGGAGCCCCGACAGTCAGAAATATTTGCCTTGGAAGGCAAAGAGTGTTGTACCCCTACAGTAATAGCAACTCCTATCGTAGCACGAGTCGTCATTAGCCATCATTAGCCATCTTTGCTCTTGACTGCTTGACCGCGTCCTGCGGAGCAATCGTCAGGAGCGAAATATCATCGAGGGCGCAACCGTTTCAGCAACAAGCACGCGACAGGGGCCAGCGTTACCCCTGGAATGCCCGATGTACGCTTTCACGCTTGGCGTGAGCGCTCACCTTGACCACATGACTCGCGGACAACCTTTTTCACCGGACACAATTTTTGCTTCTTTGTTTCGCTCTTTTTTTCATCTACTGCAATTTGTCTCTGGTTTGTGCTCACCTTGACCACATGATTCGCGGACCACCTTTTTCACCCGACACAATTTTTGCTTCTTTGTTTCGCTCTTTCGTGTTTCTCCATTGCCATTTGTCTCTGGTTTGTGTACGATCTGCGTTTCGTTTCCGGCGTGCTTGGCGATGCATTGGCAACTCTCGCTATTTGCGATGAATTGCCTCTGTCACAGAAAATGTTGGCACCTCTCCAGGGTGAAAAATCAGCACGCACAGTGTGCTGGATCTTGACGGGTATATGGAAAAAACGTGTGATTACCACCTTTGTGGAACTTCGAGATATAGCGGCTACAGCAAAACAATTATACCTTGAGTGTTACCAACCATTGAACAGTCTACGAGTAGAAGCAGCGTGAGCACCTAGGAATAGCAGGACAGGTACGGGTAGGATCATGTTGCGCCTGTGCCGTACGGCCCCTTGCAACAACCATTGTAACTCGGACACCAATGTGTATCATACTGTACCCCGATCACGCAGTGGCCACAATGGTTGATGTAACCGTCGCTTGTATATACCTGGTAGTCTATTTTCCCCATCCAGATCATAATGTGAAGAACACACACACATCATTTACGGACCATCGTGAAAACGCCAAACTGCAGCTGGCTATCGCCGACAAACCCGCTGAGCTCTCAACACGTTTGGCAAGCCCCTCCATATAATCCATTTCGCGCAGAAAACTGCAACGGTCGTACAACGCCGCGGGAGCGACAAAAATCTGACCAGAGCTTTCAAGACTTTCGTGAGCGAGCAAACGGCGCCAAAAGAAAGCAAAACTTTAGCGCACGTTACGTCGCGCTCTGATCGCGAAACGATCAAAAACGGTGTCGCTGATAAACATAAACACACGATAAAAGGCCCGTCCACAGCATTATTGGCACGAGCACAGCTTGGCACAGGGTAACACACTGGCAACAGTAGAATCATTCTCCTCCAACGGTCACCTACCCAGCACCGTTTTCACCATTCAACGGATTTCCCCCCCCACACTCCCCAACACTTCAACAACTGCAAAAATGACCCGACTCTATATCCAAGTACTTTGTCTCCCAAACATGGGGTGCAGTTCTGAATGAGTTAGAAGCTCCACACAAAGCTCTCCACAATGCTCAGGTGGCATGCTTTCAAAAACAGACGAGACGCGCTTTCAGCATAAGCCGAGCAAGGCTGTCAAAAACCTGACAAAAACCTGCACCAGTACAGTACCAGTAAAAAAACATTCACACCCACCAGGTACACAGAATAGATCTTACAACCCCTCGGTACGTTCGGTACAACATTAGACACCCAACCTGAGCGTCGATATGACATGCCAGGTACTTGTTTCGTGCGTATACACGACGCCGTGTTTCTCCGGGAGTATCACAACAAAACTCGCCCCCCCCTCACAAAATCGACGGCCGATACATGGGCATTCAGATCTATCTGCGCAACAGTTCTCAGCCATTGGGGTCGCACTATTTACGATCTTCACTCTTCATTTAACCGCACTCAACGAATACGATCTAACCGTACTATCGACACGACTACGATCTTCTCCTTCACCATGACCAATGGTCCAACTGCTTCCTTTTTCAAAGAGGCAAGACTTTTACGTTCCTACGGGCCCTGGGGGAAACACAAGGGCTCTTACAAACGTTCGGGTGGGCGGAGCGAGGGAGGCATCCAAACTGCAGCCATCAAAACAATGCATCTGTTGTACCCGCTCCGAAACAACAAGTACAAATAATTCCCCGTCCCTCAAGCCCCTCGCCGTTACAACAAGATGGGCGGGTTCGTCGCGACCCTCCCGAATCTCGGGGGGGGGGGGGGGGGACTGTGCGCTCCCCTGTTTTGTAGCGGAGGCGATGTCATCTGCTGTTGCTCCACACAGCCATTTCTTGCCAAATCATGTTGAACACCAAGCCCTGGCGCCGCAAGGTTGTGTTGCACAAGAGTGCCGAAAAAAAAAACGCCGCAAAGGGGGTGGCGGCAGCGGGAGCGGGGAGGGGGGGGTAAATAAACTGATAATCGCTCAACCAAAAGAGCAAGGATAATTGAGTCTTCAAGTAGATTGGACACAAACACTCGTACATGCAGCAGATTCGTCGGGTCGTGGCACGAAGGATGATGCTCTGGCTGTCACCACGAGGCTACCTCAGCCGCCAAAGAAAAAGCCTGCTCGCGCCGAGCGCGCGAGGAACACACTCTTCACACCCGCGTCAATATTGATCGCCCTCCTTTTTACAAGAGCATGTAAGGTATAGCAGTACGAAGGACGTGAGGGCAACAAACTCCAGGCAGGCGGGCCGCGGGGCTTCGTCCACCCCTGCTATCTCTGCGTCCCACAGAGGAAGGCACGTAGGCAGGGAATTCCATAGTTTGCGCCGAGTCACAAAACACTCCCAAATTTTTGCGCGTCGACACCGGTCGGAGCACAGACAACACCGGCAGGGTACGGTTAAATTTGCGCACGAAGCTACCCATAGTCTCGGGCCGAACTCCGGCGGCCGCGCCACGACTCCGGTGCCGAAGTTCCTCGAACTCTGTGCGCTGGGTACCGGGATGGGAGAGCCCATTTGAAAACAACCTTCCTCCAGGTCGGGTCGCAACCACACGGTACCGCATCCGACCCCCCCCATACGCCCTCCGTCGCGAAGGGGATGCGTGGTTAATGGGAAAATAGCTAAGGCAAGCGACAAATGAATACGTCCCCACGCGCCCTCCATTTTGTATTTTCCGGCACCCCCCCACCTTCCCTCCCTGCCCCCCCCCCCCCCCCCCCCCCACACCCGCTGCGTCTCGAAAGAGATGGCAGGTCAATGGTCAAATAAAAGACTTGAGGTAAGCAACGCCCCCCGGTCATACGACTACTGCCATGCATGACATGGCATGAGTACAACCCTCCCCTTCCCACTCCTTCCCCTCGATATACCTGCAGGGCTGAGGCAGCCACGCGACCGCCCAGGCCGCGGCCAAAGACGCCAAACGCCCCCCTGACGCCGCCGCCGTCCTTCTTGATGATCTGCTTGATCGACTGCCGGTACGTCAGACCGTCGGGTCGATCGTGCGATTGCCTGCCCACGACACCAAGGTGTTGGGTGAGTGATTTTTCAGTTATTGAGGTTTGCGTCGGAAAGGCAGAAGAGGACGGGCTGACCGTGCGACTGATTGCCTCTCTGCCCTCGACCCAAGATAAAACGAATGTGCCAGGTATCAGGTATTCATCTTTTTAGAGATTCGCGTCGGATATAGGCACGAGAGTGTCCGATAGGCCATAGGCAGGTGGCGTCAGGATTGGGGGGCTGGGTTGGGTTGGGTCGGGGTTCGGTCGGGTTGAATTCGGCTGAGATTGGGTTTGAATTAGGTTGGATTGAATTGGGTTTGGGTCGGGTAGGGTTGAGTTGGGTCTCGATCACAACATCCGATCGCTGGGTCGCGGCAGAGACCCCCGACTTTTCCCGCGTCCGCGTTAGCCGGCAACGCCTCCCAAGAGCAAGCATCAAGCTATGTAGTAAAAATGCATAGAGGCGTCCCAAATCGCGATCCTTGAAATAAGAGCGACTGAAAAAAAAAGGCAGCCATCTGCGACTGACGTTCTGGCTACCAAAAAAGGCAGTGCCTCTCTCTAAGCACGGCCAAACGTATCTCCAACCGGTACCTACAAAAGGACCGAGACAACCAAAGATACAGCAGCTGCGGCGGGTATGAACCGCGGAGTCAACGCTGCCAGCAAACTTTTCGAGCGACGTCGCCTTGTCTACAGGGGACGCTGCCGAACGTCCCCGCACAATCAAAACGATATACTGGTACCTCGTATTTGATATTTGATGTTTTATACAGCGTGCATCACGAGATCCCAACAATGCTGATGCGTACCGGTATACACGTAGCAACCAGGAAAAAACAAAAAGTCTAAAGCGTTGCGCCACCAAAGCCACCACCCCACCCCCTCTTCCTTCACACCCAACCCCACCCGTCCGCCCGCCCACCCACCAACCCCGAGATCACAAAAGCAAATCGTTGCCACGTACCTGGCGATCCATAACAGGCCAAAGAGCGACCAAATGGCGGCGAGGACGGTTTCACCAAGGGAAGCACAGAAAAGACCGCAATGCTTTACTCTCGCTCAGAGCTGGCACGGGTGGGTACTTGTAACTGTCGTCAACTGCTGCGCGTGCGCGTTGGCGCAAGGCATAGCGAAAGAAAAATCATAGAACCATGAATTTTTAGGTCGGACGGCGCGGATCTCCAGCTTAAACAAAAAGTAAGGCATGCTCTAAACTTCAGGCGGCTGTTGTGGATACCAGGCCCCCTTCCCCTAGATAGTAATGCCTCCTCACACACAAATTCAAGGTCACACCCCAAGGTTTGCCACTCCGTTCCGTGTAGACCCGAGGTACCAACTCACCTACGGTGTGTACTCTACACCACAACGACATAAGACAGCTCGGGAGGTGTCCGCCTCACATTGGCATCGTCGTCGGTTTTGGTTCTCGCACACCGCCGTGTACATTATTTACCCGATTCGCTCGTGAAAAAGTGGCACATATGTTAAAATCTCACCTATAAACTTTGAGGACGCGGAAAGCGTTGGACGCTGCGGCCGAAACGATGGACGAAACGGCTCCGATAAAGGCGCTTCGCGTTCGTCGGCTCCGCCCCTCCCCCTTCCGCGGCAGGTTCTGCTCCAGCAGGTTGTACGTCAAATACCTGATCCGAAGAACGGTTCAAGGGATATTTCAACAAACGGCTCGAGGAACGCAAAGACACACCGACGGACCCGCTGAGGGTTTGGAAGAGGGCCGTTGCAGGCTCGCTCGCGCGTGCGTTACTCTAGACGCGTTTCGTTCCAACGGTAGGGAGCTGGCCAGCACGGACGTTGCCGCTAGTTTACCGGAATCGCCATGCACGAGACAGACGACACCGACACGTTACAAAGGCTTCGTTTGTGCCGACTGCACCAAGCGGCAGCAAGAGACAACACAAAGAGCAGGTAGAAAAGGAACGTAAGAGAAAATGAACGGCGAGCTCTCCGTGCGCCATGTTCTACAATCGTTGAAGGGACGGCGAACTCTCAGCGCGCCACAGTATAGAACCGTGGGATTCACACCCTCCCGCCCGCACCCATTCGTTTTCGGGCCTCCTTATCTTACTTCATCCAGGTTTATTTTGCTTCGTGTTCGGGCCTCTTCGTCCAGCAGCAGGTTTACTCTTTATTCCAGTCACCGGGAAAATGGAAAACCTACTATTACGGGGGACCATAGTTAATAGGATCAATGGTATACATAAAGACCTATATATTTAACCATTTTTCCAACAATATTTGGTCCTGCTAACTATGGTCCCCCGTAATAACAGCCAATACTGATGTGCTTGCAAACCGCATCAATCGACGACAACGAAACATTCGCCAAGTCATCGAAGATACAAAATTCTATCCAAGCACCGCTTGTTCGCTCCCTACCCCCCCCCTTCACCGCCTATGGCGCTTACACGAAAAACCAACGCGATCTACCACCGGCAATAACGTCAACAGCGCCAAGCAAGCAAGTAAAGGCAGGCAAGCAAGCAAGCAAGCGAGCAAGCAAGCAAGCAAGCAAGCAAGCGAGCAAGCAAGCAAGCAAGCAAGCAAGCAAGCAAGCAAGCAAGCAAGCAAGCAAGCAAGCAAGCAAGCAAGCAAGCAAGCAAGCAAGCAAGCAAGCAAGCAAGCAAGCAAGCAAGCAAGCAAGCAAGCAAGCAAGCAAGCAAGCAAGCAAGCAAGCAAGCAAGCAAGCAAGCAAGCAAGCAAGCAAGCAAGCAAGCAAGCAAGCAAGCAAGCAAGCAAGCAAGCAAGCAAGCAAGCAAGCAAGCAAGCAAGCAAGCAAGCAAGCAAGCAAGCAAGCAAGCAAGCAAGCAAGCAAGCAAGCAAGCAAGCAAGCAAGCAAGCAAGCAAGCAAGCAAGCAAGCAAGCAAGCAAGCAAGCAAGCAAGCAAGCAAGCAAGCAAGCAAGCAAGCAAGCAAGCAAGCAAGCAAGCAAGCAAGCAAGCAAGCAAGCAAGCAAGCAAGCAAGCAAGCAAGCAAGCAAGCAAGCAAGCAAGCAAGCAAGCAAGCAAGCAAGCAAGCAAGCAAGCAAGCAAGCAAGCAAGCAAGCAAGCAAGCAAGCAAGCAAGCAAGCAAGCAAGCAAGCAAGCAAGCAAGCAAGCAAGCAAGCAAGCAAGCAAGCAAGCAAGCAAGCAAGCAAGCAAGCAAGCAAGCAAGCAAGCAAGCAAGCAAGCAAGCAAGCAAGCAAGCAAGCAAGCAAGCAAGCAAGCAAGCAAGCAAGCAAGCAAGCAAGCAAGCAAGCAAGCAAGCAAGCAAGCAAGCAAGCAAGCAAGCAAGCAAGCAAGCAAGCAAGCAAGCAAGCAAGCAAGCAAGCAAGCAAGCAAGCAAGCAAGCAAGCAAGCAAGCAAGCAAGCAAGCAAGCAAGCAAGCAAGCAAGCAAGCAAGCAAGCAAGCAAGCAAGCAAGCAAGCAAGCAAGCAAGCAAGCAAGCAAGCAAGCAAGCAAGCAAGCAAGCAAGCAAGCAAGCAAGCAAGCAAGCAAGCAAGCAAGCAAGCAAGCAAGCAAGCAAGCAAGCAAGCAAGCAAGCAAGCAAGCAAGCAAGCAAGCAAGCAAGCAAGCAAGCAAGCAAGCAAGCAAGCAAGCAAGCAAGCAAGCAAGCAAGCAAGCAAGCAAGCAAGCAAGCAAGCAAGCAAGCAAGCAAGCAAGCAAGCAAGCAAGCAAGCAAGCAAGCAAGCAAGCAAGCAAGCAAGCAAGCAAGCAAGCAAGCAAGCAAGCAAGCAAGCAAGCAAGCAAGCAAGCAAGCAAGCAAGCAAGCAAGCAAGCAAGCAAGCAAGCAAGCAAGCAAGCAAGCAAGCAAGCAAGCAAGCAAGCAAGCAAGCAAGCAAGCAAGCAAGCAAGCAAGCAAGCAAGCAAGCAAGCAAGCAAGCAAGCAAGCAAGCAAGCAAGCAAGCAAGCAAGCAAGCAAGCAAGCAAGCAAGCAAGCAAGCAAGCAAGCAAGCAAGCAAGCAAGCAAGCAAGCAAGCAAGCAAGCAAGCAAGCAAGCAAGCAAGCAAGCAAGCAAGCAAGCAAGCAAGCAAGCAAGCAAGCAAGCAAGCAAGCAAGCAAGCAAGCAAGCAAGCAAGCAAGCAAGCAAGCAAGCAAGCAAGCAAGCAAGCAAGCAAGCAAGCAAGCAAGCAAGCAAGCAAGCAAGCAAGCAAGCAAGCAAGCAAGCAAGCAAGCAAGCAAGCAAGCAAGCAAGCAAGCAAGCAAGCAAGCAAGCAAGCAAGCAAGCAAGCAAGCAAGCAAGCAAGCAAGCAAGCAAGCAAGCAAGCAAGCAAGCAAGCAAGCAAGCAAGCAAGCAAGCAAGCAAGCAAGCAAGCAAGCAAGCAAGCAAGCAAGCAAGCAAGCAAGCAAGCAAGCAAGCAAGCAAGCAAGCAAGCAAGCAAGCAAGCAAGCAAGCAAGCAAGCAAGCAAGCAAGCAAGCAAGCAAGCAAGCAAGCAAGCAAGCAAGCAAGCAAGCAAGCAAGCAAGCAAGCAAGCAAGCAAGCAAGCAAGCAAGCAAGCAAGCAAGCAAGCAAGCAAGCAAGCAAGCAAGCAAGCAAGCAAGCAAGCAAGCAAGCAAGCAAGCAAGCAAGCAAGCAAGCAAGCAAGCAAGCAAGCAAGCAAGCAAGCAAGCAAGCAAGCAAGCAAGCAAGCAAGCAAGCAAGCAAGCAAGCAAGCAAGCAAGCAAGCAAGCAAGCAAGCAAGCAAGCAAGCAAGCAAGCAAGCAAGCAAGCAAGCAAGCAAGCAAGCAAGCAAGCAAGCAAGCAAGCAAGCAAGCAAGCAAGCAAGCAAGCAAGCAAGCAAGCAAGCAAGCAAGCAAGCAAGCAAGCAAGCAAGCAAGCAAGCAAGCAAGCAAGCAAGCAAGCAAGCAAGCAAGCAAGCAAGCAAGCAAGCAAGCAAGCAAGCAAGCAAGCAAGCAAGCAAGCAAGCAAGCAAGCAAGCAAGCAAGCAAGCAAGCAAGCAAGCAAGCAAGCAAGCAAGCAAGCAAGCAAGCAAGCAAGCAAGCAAGCAAGCAAGCAAGCAAGCAAGCAAGCAAGCAAGCAAGCAAGCAAGCAAGCAAGCAAGCAAGCAAGCAAGCAAGCAAGCAAGCAAGCAAGCAAGCAAGCAAGCAAGCAAGCAAGCAAGCAAGCAAGCAAGCAAGCAAGCAAGCAAGCAAGCAAGCAAGCAAGCAAGCAAGCAAGCAAGCAAGCAAGCAAGCAAGCAAGCAAGCAAGCAAGCAAGCAAGCAAGCAAGCAAGCAAGCAAGCAAGCAAGCAAGCAAGCAAGCAAGCAAGCAAGCAAGCAAGCAAGCAAGCAAGCAAGCAAGCAAGCAAGCAAGCAAGCAAGCAAGCAAGCAAGCAAGCAAGCAAGCAAGCAAGCAAGCAAGCAAGCAAGCAAGCAAGCAAGCAAGCAAGCAAGCAAGCAAGCAAGCAAGCAAGCAGTAAAAGCAAGCAAGCAAGCAAGCAGTAAAAGCAAGCAAGCAAGCAAGCAGTAAAAGCAAGCAAGCAAGCAAGCAGTAAAAGCAAGCAAGCAAGCAAGCAAGCAAGCAAGCAAGCAAGCAAGCAAGTAAAAGCAAGCAAGCAAAGCAAACTATCAAAGCATTCCAGCTCCTCTCCCCTCAATCTATTATACACAACAACCAACACCATCATACTCTAAACGATTGTTCCCACTAGCCACACTATCCTGTCCCTCCGTGCTAACCTGCCGCACTGCTGTGCAAGCCAGGGATGTCGAAAACTGCCCCCCCCCCCCCCCCCCTCCTCCGCCCCCCATGCGCGCGGCGCACGAGCCATTACGCGTGAAAGGAGTATACACACCTGGTACGGGTACTGTAATCATTGAACGATGTACCACTCAAACCGGGAGTATAAGCTCCGTTTGATAGTAATATCAAAAGGTTGAAATGGGGGCTCTCGCTGAACTAATATTACGGGGGGGCTAATGTTGTAATCAGAGCCCACGATGGACTCATAAACCATGTATCCCCCCGTGTTTACGCGACATACTTAATTTCGATTACCAATATTACGGGGGACCATAGTAAATAGGACCACATCTTGTTATTACGGGGGACCATAGTTAGTAGGACCTATGGTATACATAAAAACCTACATATTTACCCATTTTTACTAACAGTATTTGGTCCTATTAACTATGGTCCCCCGTAATAGTAAAAAAAGCGAAATATATAGGTTTTTGTGTTTACCGTAGGTCCTATTTCATATGGTCCCCCGTAATAGTATGTTCACCGCAATACATGTAGCATCCGTGGTCAAGTGTGTGTGCGAGCGCGCGCTGGTGGAAGGCAAAAATAACTAGAACACATTTTTCCTTCGGAGATTGGCGGTCGGACGGCGCAGGTCTCCGGCTCCACCCCCCACTCAAAAGCCAGGCAAGCCCCTAATAAGGCATGCCCTATACCCTATGTCATGGACGATCATGCACGTCAACCCTAGGAATGCAGTCCCGGTTTGAGGACAAACTACTTAGAATTTGAGTGGTTTGTCCCCAGAACGGGACTGCATCCCTAACAAAAGTTTTAATGTTTACTCCAAACGTTCTTTATAATTCGGGACAGCGTGGTATCGTAATGGAGTACCGTAATGGAATATCGCAAAGGATAATATTAACCGGCTCACCAAGGATAATGACCCATGAGCGAGCCTCCAGCGAAAGCCAGCGCGCCGTCGTAGGCGGCGGTGGGACCGCGCAAGGCTATTCGCCTCTTCATCACGTTCAGTCCTTCCTTTCCGTCCACCTGCATGATCACCTGTTGCGAGCAGGCGGGTTGTGGTGGGCATCATTGGGTTTTGTATAATTTATTGCAGTTCGGCTTGGCACCGTTTGGTTCGGCTTATACTTGGAATTAAAGTAGGATACTGTTTGAGATAGAAAAAGGAAAAAGGGTTATAGCAAGGCCCCGGGTCGGAGTTTTCACCACCCCCCCCCATATTTGCTATTAATAATACACTATGAACGTAAGCTTTGGAAGCTCAATCTTCCCCGATCCCCGTATTTCGATTAATAGTCAAGTACCTGGTAGATAATAGAGTTGGCGTATTCTAGAAATGGCAAGATCAAGGGCTATGCTCGCGTGATATCAGGATGGCTCTGAATCGCAGCCGATTCATCCGAGTCAATCGTGCGATTAAATCGGCGCAGGAATCGCAGAATAGAATCGCAAAATGGAGACGATATTTTTGCGCAAGTATTCAAAGCGCCATTCACCTGCTGCATCGCCCCTTTTACCAGTGCAGGCGCCGGACTATCGCACTGCGGCATTGCGGCGCGGGTGCTTTTAGCGGTAGGTAGTTGGTCTGGGTCGCCGCAATACGTAACGCCCCCTGTCCCCTACAAACAAAACTCATACATTTTTAAAGGAAACCCCTGCATTTGTTCCCCGCAGGTAGCTCCGCCACACTTTCACTTTGAGCTTGAGCTGCGGCCCTGAGACCTGCTGTGGAAAGGGCGATGATCGCTCGGCCAGCCAGACCGTCCAAGCACGCTGGTGTCTGCGATTCGACTCGTTCACCAACATCCCCGGGCGCTTGCAAGATTTGGCGTGGCACCTGTGATCGACTATTACGGGGGACCATAGTAAATAGGACCTACGGTACACACCAAAACTTATATATTTCCCTATGTTTACTGACAATATTTGGTCCTATTTCCTATGGTCCCCCGTAACATAATCAGTGTGATGTGATATCAGCCTGGCCCTGGCTCTCGCATGTCAGCACACTTCCTCACAAAGAGGCACGGTGTTGCGGCCTGCATTTCGATCTAACGGGGATGCCTCTCAAACGTCCCCTGTTTTTGCGCTACTTACCCGTACTAATACATCATATTCTCTCCCCAGTGGAAATAATTACGTAATCACGGGCTGTGTTGGCGGTAATTTGACACCTTCGCTAACCAGCCGGGGGGAGGGGGGTGATTGGGGCTCGCTTAGCTCGTTCGGTTTCACCTGTAATTGAAGCGCACCATCATCGATATCCGATTCATCGGCTTCGCCGAAGTCGATTGAAACAAAAAAACGGCCTGTCGCTCCAATTCACAGCCCCATGAAAATACGAGGGATTGTGTGCTTGTGGAAGGTGTCAAATGAAGACAGTAACAGATACATACCAGGTATAGATCTTCGTGGCTCGAGGTTGTGGTATTAACGATGTGAGACTCAGAAACAAAAAAACATATGAAAAACGTGAAAACATGAAAATTAAGGCTGATCGAACAACAAGCAGGTCAAGGTCCTCACGGGCCACGGATGCGTATGTTCACGAGTCAGTAGCCACGACTGCGATCCAAGGCCATGCTATGGTGTACGGTCGAAAGAATGGGAATGCATGAAAACTGAGGGGGACACGCGTTGAAATCAGAGGTCGTCGGCAAGCTGAAACGAATAAAAATAGTCGTAGTGTTGGTGTGTGGTGGTCGGTCCTACGTGGTGTGTGGTGAATGTGTGTTATGGCGATTGGTGTTACATCAGGCTTACCCTGAGTGAGGTAAATGGTCAACCTTTAATCAGTTCACGCAGGCATCGGCGAGAGGATGAGCATGCAGGTTCGAACCTCGCTTCTCAACGTTTCACTTTCAGTAAATGCTCGCGGTTCTGTCGTTATGCCACCACAAAATAACTCCCTGTCCCTCCGAACGGAGACCGAGTGCATACCAGGTATGGAAATAGGGATCCGCGACCGTACTGATTGATATATGTCAACCGACGCGCCCCAAAGGTCTCAGCGGTACAATAAAGGGAAGAGAATATTACGTCAAGGCTTGGGATTGGATCTTTGGAAACAGTAACGACACGGAGTAAGTGAAGGGGGGCAGAGGAAAACTCGGGTTTGGGTAATTTGTCGACACAGTTGGGAGAAACGGGGGAAAAGAGAGCTATTCGACGGAAATACCTAAAAACTTCAAGAGAGAGGAGAGGTTCAGTTTGGGTACTTGGTCGAACAAGCCCAACACTCAAAATTACCAAGCACCGTTCGAAAGATCCGTACAGACCAGCAGCTGACGAAAGACAAACATTCCAAGCAGAACAAAACTTGCCACAAGTGTGTTGATAGAGCCAGTTCTTGGTTGCTACGTTCCCGCAATGGGCCAGCGCACAAAAAAGGGATTCCTTTGTGATGTCGCTTCTGCATGGGCTGTCTGCTGTTGTCTCCTCTGACGCAATTTTTCGCTTGTCTACCCGCGCGCGAGTGCGCGGGACTGTCACCAGTAGAACATTCATTTAGAGTAATATCAGCGCGAGTGCGAGGGACTGTCACCAGTAGAACATTCATTTAGAATCATGTCAGCGGAACATCAAGTCAAAAACGGAGGTGCTTTCATTAATTTCGAACTCGTCTCGGCTTATCATAACTCGTCTCGACCCGTAATACAATACCCGGATATAGAGTATAAAACTATCACATTGGACAAAAGAAAACCCGAGAAAATCGCCGGATATAGAGTATAAAACAATCACATTGGACGAAAGAAAGCCCGAGAAAATCGCGTTGCAGTTTATTAGTCTCTTACTTTATTGGCGATGTATTAGTTGTGACCACAGAGCTAAAGTTAGAGCTTGTACTGCTTACCAGGTAAGTCTCTAGGACGAAGAGTCGCGGACAGACCACAGCGCTTGTACTTGGCATTTCTCTAGGACGAGCAACCACTACGGAAACTGGGTGTGCTGGATGTCAACGGATAAAAATCACGGTTTAATTAATGTGAAGAGCGTAGACACACACGAGAAAAACGGATCACGCGGCCGGCCGTTCGCCGGCATGCGTGCTCTCGCCGGCCGCCATTTTCCGCCATATCTACTCGTTCTATCCTATCGCCCTTCAGGACCCGCAGCGGCGTTGTGAACGGACAACAACCGTTTTGCTTCATGTTTCGCCCGCTGTGTGTTCAGTCGCTCGCGCCACGTACGTACACGTCACGAGCCCACACAGCATCAACACTCCAGTGGTGCAAGAAGGAGGACAGGGTGGGTGGTATCATAGATAGTCCCATTCGAGTACCGTATAGAGCACGCAAGATAACACACCCTCTCGGATAAATTCCCCTTGCTGGTTTCTGGACAACAAGGAGAGTGTAACTACCGAGCGCCTTGTCTAGAGCAACATCTCGACAAGCTCTTTCCAAAAACCAACATTTTCGTCTTGCGTGCCCTTCCCATTTCCGAGAAAATCGACCCGGGAATTCGTTCCAGGGTGTGTGAAATGTTATCACCCCCCTGTGATACGGTACGCATGCGTCCGGCGGAAGGATCATTGCTCGTTGCTGGTATAACTTATCACACGTGTTGATAACACAACACGCCCCCTGGAACGAAATTGCAGAGCCGATTCCCTGCAAAATAAGAGGGGGCACACACATAAAAATTCAACGAAACCGGCGTATCCGGGAAAATTTCGTCGGCGTTTTCCCACAGACAAATAAATACAAATCGCTCGACGTTGGCACTCGCCCCGTTGTAAGACCAGTGGTATCGGACTACGTAAATGCGTGCTTACGGCGATTTTTTTTTGCCGTAAGCACGGTCATTGGCCGCCGCAATCGCGTGACGCCCCAAAATTCTCTGATAGCACAAGCCATACGGTTCTACAGGAAACCCCACATTTTTTCTCTTCCTGGACGCAATATTTGGACTCCGAGCTTGCGCTGCGGCCCTGCGAGCTGCTGCGACAATGTCGCTGTCGTCGTAGATGTAGCCAAGAAGTCGAGGGACGAAGGTATCCGCGAGAAATTCGACCCGTTCATCGACATCTCCCCTAAATATGGAGGCGTTCACAACAATTGGCATGGTTGGTGTCATGCTGCCGGAGGCTCCCAGCATTGCCGGGCCGCTACAGCCAGTGTTGTGAACCAAACACCGAAAATGTTTTTTCTCGGTCGGTTTTTTACGGGTTTTCCAAACCGAAAACCGAATCGTCCCCCCCCCTTGTCCCCTACATCAACAACACCGACATATATGTGTGGAAACCCCGTTATGTATGGACAACATGGACACGCCAAGCACACAGAGACAGCCCACAGCTCACAGCACTGAAGCACCGACCGAAACCGATCGTTTTTTCGGTGAAAGACCGAAAAACCGACCGAGTCATTTTCATTTCCGGTTCTTCGCCACGTGATACCAACACATGCACACCGAACCTTTCGATGTGTTGACCATTTGGCTGGTTTCGCCGAGAAACCGACCAAGAAACCGACCGAGAAAAGTTCGGAATCGGTTTCGTTTTTTTCGGTTGGTATGCAAAAACCGACCGACTTGTCGGTGAAAACCCCAAAAAACGACCGAGGCCATCTTCAACTTCGGTTCACAACACTGGCTGCAGCACGAACCAAAATAATGATAAAAATTCGCATTAATCAAGAAGAAAAAAAATGGGTCTGGCACAAATTGGTATTGCACTTTGATCGTGAGCGGGGACGATTTTAAACGTCCCCTGTTTTTCCCGTGGTTGCGACAAAGAAGTCAACGTGTGGCCTTTTGCCATAATACGCGTAAGCACCAAGTATTTCAGCCGAATTCCGACATCACTGGTCAAGACAATCCGCTTGGAAATTCGAAATTCGTCCGAGGGGTGCCTATCTTGCGTGTTAACCGGTACGAGGTGTTCTGTCGTGCGTACGGTGGGCAGGAGGCGACACATCGTTTCTCCTTTTCGTTTTTAACGCTGCCCTGAACGCGCCTACCCCGCCTTGATACCCTGATCCTGCCCTGCCGCGCCCCGTCGTTTCGTAACATGCTGGCTGCGCCCGAGTGGCACCGCTTTTTTACCAATGACGTACGGCGCATGATGGATGATGGATGAGAGGACGCAAACTACACTACTGTTCGTTGCGGCTTGTGTCTTTCGTGTGATACCGTGTACCTGGTATGTACGAAGCGAGGGGTAATACTCGTGGGGGGGCACGCGCCACCAAACACTCACAGCCAAGTCACTATGAGTCATTACTTCTGTTGTAGGCCAGCTCCTCGATCTGCTTTTCTGTGTTTCTTTCGATTTTTCTCTCTTTCAACCCATCTGCTATTAATAGAACGCGTATGTCGTGCCTGTCTTAGCCAGTACGATGGCACGGCATTGCATTGTCCACGTACTCTACATACTGCATAACGGTGTGCGTAGTATCTCTGTGTCGTAGTTTCGTGAGCACAGAGCTTGCATCTCTCTAGGGTAGGCTCGAAGAATCGGCACGGACACTGGGTGTGCTCGATGTCGGTGGGTAGAAATAACGATTTCAAGTGAAGAACACACAAGTACTCGAGAAGTAGCTGAGGTTCGACCAGACCTGACCAGACGCTTCTTTTGGTCGATATCCTATTATTCGTCCTGCGTCTAGAGTAAAAGTGAAGGGACGGCGACCTCTGCTCCAAGCCTGCGGTGTAGGTACCAGCTCTGCTACTGCTGCTGTTTTCCAGGATAATTTCACATGCCTATCTCGTACAGCAGCACACCGCGCTCGGCGGAACAACACAGGTTTGCATCGTGCGGGAAGAGCAAAAAATACTGGCCTGCTACTCTGCGCTGTGTAACAACGTTTATGTGCTGTGTGTTGCGTCACGACTCACGCACGCGTACTTGAAATATGCTTCGTTCACATATACGGTACCTGCACAGGTGTGATGCCAGGTTCGTACCTGGTCGTATGATCTGATGAGTTTGTAATCGTAATCGGCCGCATAAAAGTCACACGCTGCACAGCATCGCTCGTATCACAAAGTGCTGATATTATATGGAAAAGCCAAACCACGTTTCGAGGCAATCACCTACACAACACCTTACCCCGTTCCCCGTTCCTCCCGTACCTTGTAGGTATCCAGCGGCACGACAACCGCGTGGAACGCCGCTGCTCCCATCGAACCAAGGAACGTCGCCACCCACACGGGCACAGGTTGGAGACAGTTGCCGCTCGGATCCGAGGATCCAGTACGCTGTCCGTTGAACCACACCATGGCCAGCTCGTTGCTCAGGGTGTCTCCGAAGCGGCAGAGGGGGGCCGCCATCAGGGACGGTATCAGGCCCCGGTAGAAGCGTCGCGGGCCGCCGGCTCGCCAGAGCGTCTTGCACGTGTCGGCGAACTTGGTGCCATGGCGTTGCTGGTACGTGATGATGGTGTGGAGCCATATCATGGTCGCAACGCTGAAGACCGTCGCTCCTCCGCCTGACAGGCCGACGTTAAAGCTGTGACGGAGGGCCTCGCTCGACGTGACGGAACGCTGCGGCTGCGGTGTTCGCGGTGGAGGAGGTTTGGACTCATCGTTTCCTGCCCTCGCGATCGATGTATTCGCCGTCGCTGCAGCTGCTGCTGCTGCTGCTGCTGCTGCTGCTGCTGCTGTTGATGGCGGCACTGCTGCCGTCTGGTGCTGGTGTTGGTGCCCATCCGGGGCTGCGAGCGGCATGCAACTTTCGATAGTCCGAATTCAGAATGGAACCCAAACACTCTTAGGCCAAACACTATTAGGGCTGCTGCTGGGGCCGTTCTGCCTTGTGCTTCGGATGTAAGCCGGGGTTCCCAGCCTAGACCCAGGATAGTTGAAGTATACGCTGAGAGGAAACGCAGCGACGTGGGTGACACCGGGTTAGGGAGCTAGCTGGCGATGCAGCTTGGTCGGTGCTGGTCAAAAGGGGATGTGTGAATCTTCTTCCCTGTTCAGACACGCTTCCAGAAAAGAGCGAAACCCCTTTTTTTACTGACCGGAATGAATGACAATACTCCTCTCGCGAAGACAGCGCAGGCAGCCTCCAACGA
Organism: Nereocystis luetkeana; assembly: GCA_031213475.1. Taxonomy (NCBI): domain Eukaryota; class Phaeophyceae; order Laminariales; family Laminariaceae; genus Nereocystis; species Nereocystis luetkeana. The sequence goes on along the minus strand of JARUPZ010001052.1, from coordinate 6,486 downwards.
AGAGGCAATAGCCAAAAAAAAAATCACTATCATCTCACAGTCGTTATCTTCCCCCTTCTGCTGTGGCCCTCTCAGTCGAGCTAGCGACTGCCGAACGGCAAAACGGGCCGCCTTCCAACCTATAGCAGTGCACGCGCACTTTGGCTTCTCCGTATTCGACTAAAAATGACGCCTTCCTCTAGAGCACTGCTCAGAGGCCTCCCCTCCGCTGCAGCAGCAGGGGCCAGGTCCCGCGCTCAGAGCCAGGCTCCGAGAGCCATTGCGGCGACGAGAACATGGCGAGGAGGGGGCGGTGTACCAATGGGACCGGCGTGGCCTCGCGGCGCAAGCGCTTTGTCCAGCGGAGGGGCTGCCACTCAGCCAGCGGACAAGGATGACACGGAGGTATGACTGTCAGTCGTTAGGTTGCACGTGCTCACTGACTCCTGTGTAACAGGTATGTGCCTTCAACGAGGCGATCCAACGGGTTACCGCCAGCAGCTCTGTAATACAGTATTACAGTAATACGCATCAGCAGTAAAAGCAGTAGCAACAGCAATTGAAATCCTCACATTTTTGTTGATTGCGGTGCTCGGCAAGAGAGGTTGGTCGATTCGGTGTTGGTGACCCACCTGGGTCAGCGTTTTGAGTTTCGTATCGCGTAATGCTGCCAGCGTCTGGCAGCGTGTGCCCTTGGTTGGATGGGGTATTGCCACTTGCGCCGCCACTTTTCCCGTCCCCCGATGCAACCTCCCGCTCCTTCAGCGATGCGACCTTTAACAACGTAGAAGCATGTAGACCATGAGCTTGAATATCCGCGCTTGAACCCAAAACTTCTCCAAAACTGGCAACTGGGAGCTGCTGTTACCGCTCGCTGTAGCATTTGTCACAGGGACACACACATCGAAACACAATTGCGCCCGGCCACGCAAGACTCCGACGTTTTTTTTTCAGATGCTGGACTGGTCTGCTGCTGCTCCTATCTATAGGCTTCGTTATACTGGTACGAAGGCTACGGCTGCTCTCGTTGTGTTGGCTACTCAACACGTGCCTCCCTCTGAGTTGTTATTTGTACAACTACAGTAACATCTTCTCTACTTCGAAGTATAGTACATTCCCGGGTTGACCCGCTGTCGTCGCTGATCACAGGTCTCCAGGAGGGCAGAGCGAGCCCTGCCGCTAGCTGTAAAAATCAGAGATGCCCGTTACTTGGTACCGGTAACCTGGTACCGGTAATTACCGGTACTTGCCGCGGTGAATAGGTATCGCGGGAGAGCGGGGTAACGTTCGCCCCCCCAAAGTACGAGTAGTATGATTCCATCGTCAATGGAAACCCTACAGCTCTGGGCTTTCCAGAGCATTAGCGCACACAGCAGCAGACAGCGCACAGAAGACAGCAGTAGTTCCGTGGGTACATTTTTGATGCCGCCAAGTTCCGTACCTGGTTAAGTGGGCGAAGAAAACCGTGGAAGAAAGTGTCGAAGCGTTTATTAATAGTGCAGAGTTGCAGTTGGTACTGTTGTAAACCAGGAGCGTCCTATTAATAGCATTGGTATCCATACTCCAGACACTATTTCCCGCACTATTGATATTTACCATGTATTATACCTAGTAGTAGGTGTGCCCGACTTCAACTGCCGCCGTGCAGTTGTTAATACGAATGATGAAAGCCGGTACGGTCCCCTCTTCGATGCAAGTAGCGGAAGGGTGCGGTTAACCCTTTTAGAACCGCAGTCCCGTTTTGGGGACACACTACTTATAATTTGACTGGTTTGTCCCCACAACGGAACTGCGGTTCTAAAAGGGTTAAGGCGCGGCTTCCCTTCGATCACAACACACGGAGCACAAAAACGGGCGACAAGAAAGGAGTCTGTCTATACGCATCCTTTTTAACCCCGTTGGGTGTTCAAGATAGCGACCAAGCCAAAAATGCCTTGCGTGTTGTCAACCGCCTGCGAACAGCTTGAGCGCCCAGAAGTAAGGGTGGGACCATGTTGCGCTCGTGCCGCAGACTCCTTGCATCAACCATTGTAACTCGGACACCAACGTGTCTACCATACCCCAATCACGAAGTGGCCGTTGCTGTAGTCGTCAATATCTATCGTCAGTTTTTCTCCCCCAAGATGATCAATCAATACTGCTCCGTAGTAGCAGCAACAGTAGTAGTAGTAGTAGTGACGTCGTGTAGGATCTTCAAAAATGTGCCGGTTTCAGCATGCCCCGCGGACCTTATCCCGGTTGTGCCCCCGGCTCTACCTCAGCTGTCCTCCACGTCTCGGGCTCGCCCGCCTTCCCTTGTTGTCAAAAGTCCTTTGGTTTCATTTAATGCAACTCCCGTCCTGAAAGCGCTCGCTTGCCATTGCTCGTTAAGACGTGACAGTGAGTTTTGTTTTGTTTTTCGAACTCCTTGCGGGAGCTTCATCGGGTCGCCGCCAAAAAGGAGTTCAACACCTAGATGGCTTCTTCACTAAACAAATCGCAATTTTAACGCCTGAATAGTATGCTGGCATCTAGTGTATATCGATGTGTTGCGCAAAAACAAGTTTTGAGGAGTCAAACAACTTCAGGGTGGATCATCGCATCTAAATATTAGGTTGCCTTCTCTCTGTCTGTATGTCTGTCTTGTCTGTATTTATGTCTGTGTCTGTATTTTCGTCTGTCTGTTTTTTTCTTCTTCTTGCTTATCCCCTCTCTCCTCTCTCCCACTCGTTACCATTGCATCTACGTTTACGTCTGTCTCTTGTCTCTCTATCTCCCCCCTCTCTCTGTCTCTTCTCACGTCGCCTCTCTCCTTCCCTCTTTACATGTGTGTCTTATCTCTCTCACGTTGGGTGTGCAGATTGCGTTCGTGAATTTTGACCTGCCGCCGAAGGATATGGGAACGGCGATGAAGCCGCAGCAGATGGTGGACCTACTTGAGGAGCATATAGTCGGCCAGGTAGCTGCACTTGGTACTTCTACGATAATATGTTACGGATGGTCTGTTGAGTGTAAAAACTCTTGGGGGCTGAGCTGAAAAAAAAGTAAAACTTGCAAAGAGATAATACTATAGTATTACAGAACGTGCGCAGATTTGTTTTTATTTAGTTCCACGAGTTTTTTAAAAAAGAAAAACATCCCGAGGACAACGGCTGCAAAGGTATCCCACCGCCCGTCGCAATTAAAACCTCCGCTCACCCTCCTCGCGTACTTACTGCTGCATACCAATCGGCAACATAATGTAAAAAAAAACTAAGTGAATTACCAGTCATTACTTTTACCGCATTTGGTGAGTATATATCGTTATTTGCACTGTTGATCGGAATATTATGAGAAGTTCTGAACCGTACAACGAAAACATCGTAGTAATTTTGCTTTCCTTGTTTGTTGTTTTCGTGGTTGTGGACATTGCTTGTTTTTTTTGCCAGTCCGACGCGAAGAGAGCGGTGGCCATTGCCCTTCGCAACCGCTGGCGCCGGACAAAGCTTGACGAGGAGCTCAAGGTCAGATGATAGTGATGATGATGATGATGATGATGATGACGATGATGATGATGATGACGATGATGATGATGATGATGATGATGATGATGATGATGATGATGACGATGATGATGATGATGATGATGACGTCACCCTCAAAAGGGAGATTTGTCGATGTAGAGGCTCGAGGTTTTTTGTTGGTGGAGACGGTGGCTGTTTTCGGTCGACAGCAGCAGCGGCGGCGGCGGCGGCGGCAGTACCGGCGGTTGAATGGAGGGGCGAAAGTTACTTGGTGGAAAGCTTCGGGGGCCTTGTTTTCTGTCTTGCCCGATTCGGCTCTCGGCATTCGCTACTCGGTCTTCGATTTTCGTTGCTTTAGGTTCGGTGTTCGATGTTCGGTTTTCAATTTTCAGTATTCGATGTTCGGTTATCGGTGTTTGGTATGATTCTAGGTACTGTGTGTTCGATGTTTGGTTTTCGGTTTAGGGATTTATTTTTCGATAATCCATTTTCGATGTGCGGTGTTCGGTATTTAGTGTTCGGTATTCAGTATTCGGTATTTGGTGTTCGGTGATTGGGGGAGGAGGGGGAGACGGGGGGGGGGGGAGGGGGCACACGGCTCGCTCCATGTATGGCGAGAGTCTCCGATGGCGGCAATTGCCGCACTGAGAATTACCTACTGCTGTATTGCTAACAAAGGGACGAGAAGGGTGAGTGCGTGAGTGGGTAGCTTGTCTTAGCTTTTGTTAGTTGCCGCTGCAAGCTCCCACGGCCTCCATTTCGGACTGTTACGAGTACTCCCTTTCGACCCCCGACGAAGAGACTAAAACAATGGTTGGTAGCTTTAGTGATATCAGCCGTCTACGGGCTGCAGCGTGAAGGCCCAGCAGCGGTACGGGTAGGGATAGGATGATCACGTTAGCGCCCGTGCCGTGCGATCCCTTGCATCAACCATTGTAACTCGGACACCAACTTCTGCCATTCCCCAATCGTGCGGTGGCCACAATGGTTTGCTTGCAGTCGTGGCTTTCATCGTCGATTTTTCCGCGCTGAAGGCAGAGGGTTATTAGAGTGCGCTTCCATGCGACCTTACAGTTTAGACACGTCCTTAAAGCAGGAACCCCTGCCGAGATGACCTAAGCCTTTTTTTGCTTGATCTAACCCTTTGAGGTCGAACTTCAGCCCCGCTTGGGGGACAACCCCTCAGGTAGTAAGTAGTCTGGTCCCAACACGGTACTCTGCAGTTCTACAGCAGTTGTTTCTATTCGCAGTTTTCATCACATTATCGTACATGCGATAAAACTCTTTTTCAACTGGAAGATGTACCGTCCGCCATACACACCAACGCATACAAGTTAACGGCTGTTACAAACTTCTCGCTGCGGGAGTTCCTAGCGACAGCCATTATGCAGCGTCGTGTCTCGGCCCGGCGTGAAAAGCAATCCCATGGCGGTGGATAAGCGAAGTATCCGGAATGGATTCGAGGGACTCCTGTACCCGTCGCGACCGTCATGAGTGCCTTTTGCTTTCTGCCGCGGCTGGCGTGCGACCCTGGAATGTAATGCAATGCAAGAAAACAGTATTAAACGACAAGGGGGGAGGGGGGGGGGGAGAGGAGGCGATAAAAATGGGGGGGGCGGAGGGGCATTTATAAAAAAAGTTGCCGAGCATGGAGCCGGGGGGCGGGGGGGGGCGGGGGGGGGGGGGGGAGGGGGAGAGGGTGCTATCTACTTCCCAGTGGACATGATGATGGTGTCAACATCGATGTCGGTGTCGACGTCGATCGAGACTCACATCGTCCGAATGGTTCGCCTGATATGGGCGTGCGTTGTACGCGCGTAGTCCGCCCTGCTGCTGTCGGCGTTCGAGACACCACCCCCCCCCTGTCGCCTTGGGGCCCGTGCTCCACCGTCTCTTGATAGATGTTGCACGTTTTTTGCGATGGGTGTTGCACCTTTTTTGAAGAGTTATGGCGGTTGTCAACTCCTCACCCTTGACCCCGCCCGGCGTCGTCGGTACCAGGCGGCGGTAGCAGGCCATGCTCTCCCCCCCCCCCCCTCCCCCGCACGTCCCCGCCTCCCCCCCCCCCGCCCGACCCACTTCTACCTTCACCCCCACCCCCACCCTTAGCCCCACCTTCATCTTACCCCCACCCCGCACTCCCACCTTGCCCCCCCATTCCCACCTTCAACCCCCCCCCCCCCCCCCCCCCCCCCTGCTCCGTCTCGAAAGGGATGTGTGGTCAATAGTCAAATGACTATGGCGAGCAACAAATTCGTACGCATTGCCCCCGCCCTCCGCCTCACGCATTCACCCAATCCCTGCCGAATCACCCACCTCTTGTTTGAATCCTTTGCGTATTTTTTATCTTCTTTTTTGGTATCCCCGTGTTTTGGGCAGGGAGACGTGATTCCGAAGAACATTCTGATGATTGGCCCGACAGGGTGCGGGAAGACGGAGATTGCCCGGCGCGTGGCGAAAATGTCTCAGGCGCCCTTTATTAAGGTTCGCGTCATTGGTACTACTGCTGTACCTGGTATCGTATTTCATAAGTTCGTTTGTGCTTTCTATGTTAGCTTTTTTTTTATTGCTTTGTTTTTTTCGCTTTTTTCCAGTTTTTTTTCAGTTTGTTTTCAGTTTTATTTCGTTCTTGGTTTCCCCCCCCCCCAGTTTTCCGTTTGGTTTGATGTTTTACGTTTTGGTTGGTTTGATCGTTCGTTCGTTCGTTCGTTCGTTCGTTCGCTTAGTTGCGTGTTTTTTGTTTGAGACGGGTGCTTTGGTTTTGTTTTCGGTTGTGTTGGGCTTGCTTTTGGTCTAGTTTTGGATTACTCTGGTTTGGTTTCGGGTCTGGTTTTGGTTTACATTTTCGTGTTGTTTCGTTTCGGTTTGTTGCGTTTCGTTTTTTCCCCGTTTCAATTGGAATCGTTCAGCTTGTTTCCTTTGTCACTCGTCATCTCGTTTCCCCGCCTTGTTCGCTTGAAATCGTTTCGTTTGTTTCGTTTCGCTTGTTTCGTTTCGCCTGAAATCGTTTCGCCTAAAATCGTTT
>JARUPZ010001051.1:0-25175 GCA_031213475.1 Nereocystis luetkeana | reverse complement strand
GGACACTTTGTATCCCTGGACAGGTTCGCTTATTTAGTCGCTAGTCGTTGGTACTCACGTGTGTTGTTTGCGAAGAGATAAAAGTGGAGCAGCTTTATTCCTTTCGTGCACGAAGGACACTGCGCCCACGCTCGTGCCTATTTATTTGGAAAACCCCTTGTTTCCCACCTAAGATACGCCTTCCAAGTACTACATGTACGATCCCAGTACCGGAACCCAGGTAATCGCCGGGCGTTCAAACTCCTACAAAGCAGGATCTTAACACTAGCCGACTCTGATGAGCCGTATATATATGCAGCATTATTGGAATTTAATAGAAACCCCAATTCCACGAACTAGAACATGCGTCGAAGATGCGGCTCCTCAAAACCCACTCCCACACCTCTGAATGACAAGGCAATGAAGCCGGTAAGGAACGTAAAAAAAAAAAAAAATCAAGGAAGGCCCAGCTTTAAGGGGCAGGAGCAAATCGTCAAAGAAAACTATCGCCGTGTTACCCACGACGGAAGGGGGAGCGAGGAAGGCGCATGGAAAAGCGAAAAGTGAATACCAAAAACCAGAAGAAATATAACACGGAAGATGTCAAGAACCACGCCGAAAACCCAGCCTGCAACTCTGAACACGTGTCCTGTGCCACAAGTAAATGGCCTGATAACCGAGACCAGCCACGACACTGAGCGAGGGGAGTAGGCAGGACAAAATACGCGAACACTCTCCCCGACCATGCCCATGCAAAAACCCATACAACCAAAGAAAACACCTGCCAGAAAAAACCCCGACCCGAAAAATCGGAAAAAGCCAACAAGTAGAAAAGCCATCCCCGTCAAGAAAAAATGTTTGTCGAGAAGAGCCGAAAAGCGGAAATCAGCTATCTACGCCGCCGCCTTATTCGTCTACGTTGCTCCGGATCCCCCATGCAAACGCGCTAGCCAAATGAATTTGCAGACACTAAGAGCCTCGTACAGCTCTCGTCGAAGTCGTGTAGCGCGCCGGAAAAATAGGAAGCTTGATCGGTCCCAGATCGTCCAAATGTCGAACCAAACACACTCCAACCCTGGGCGTAATCGCGCTGATTTTCTCGAGCCACCACAGACCGTCGTCGCTCTTGAACCGAGAATTAGCCCCGTTGGGAAGCACGATGTTGCAGTATCGGCGAAGGCAGTCGGCGTGCGAGACGCAGCCATAGCCGGGTGCCAGAGACCGCTCGCCGTTACTCCGAGAAACCTCCCGTTTTGCCTCGCAGATTCTGATTCGGCGGTACAGGCGGTTGGTTTGGTGGTGCTGGTGCGGGTTGCCGGCCCAGTAGAGCAAAACTGCATGGAGAGAGAGCTCAAGGTGTAGTTCTCGTTCCCAGGATCGGCGGGATAGTCCTGTCCAGTGTGTCTCGTACATCGCCGCGAAGACGCCACCGCGACCTCGCTCCGATTGGTGTCCGGTAATCGTTTCCACTTCAAGTCGTTGAAGAGGGGTCGAAACGTCGTCCTGGGTGACGTGGTTCGGGGGGTATTTCTTGGAGAAGATATAGAGCACACACTGGCTCGAGTACGGAGAGGTCGAGTGCTGGATCAGACCGGCCGCTCGATACTGGTTCAAGTTGGCCTCCACTTCCTTGGCCGGGATGGGATTGATGCGATGCGGCCGGGACGTGAAAAGAGCGCTTCCTTCCTGGACCGAAATCACGAAAGGTATCAACGAGCAGGAACCGAAATCGGACTTGGACTTCGAGAAAACGCACGTAAATTCCCAGAGAACACCCAGCTTTCTGATGGCCTAAGGGGTCCAGTCCGTGCCGTGAAGGCCAAAAACCACCTCCCGCAGATACAACGACAACGAGCCCAGATGCGCAGGAACGAAACGCGCTGTTCTGGGCTCAAACGCTTAAGCATGGGAGGCAAGGGCGAGGCTGGAGCTGGGAGGGGGGAAGCTGTAACTGCTGAGAGCGAAGGCACCTCAGATAGTCCGGAGGGAGGGCTGTGGGCTCGGGTGTCCTGCTGCATCACGTCCAACGGGACGCTCAGCAGTGGGGCGTGGGCGACGCCGAGGATATCCCCCGGCTCGAGAGCCGCCACTCCAACGAGGGGAAGAACCTGTCGCCCGGAGGCGACGTAGTGCTCCTCAACCGAGGGTAGGTTGGGCTTGGGCATTATGTCGACCAAGTAGTGTCCGGTGAGTGCCGGGGAGGCATCGCTTCGAACCAAGTGAACCGCGAGCAGTTGAAGATTGTCGGACTGGGTGACGCCTGCAGTACCCTCGTAGAGTAAACGTAATCCTCCACCCGAAGTGGCGGGATCAACGGCGTACACGGACATGCCTGTCGGGGCGTGGTGAAGCAACTCCAGCTTGGCAAAAAAAAAATGTTGGTCTGTCGGGCGAGGTGGAAGAGAGCGGTAGGAGCGGCTATTCAAACAGATCCAGCTGTTACGTCCTAGTAGTACCGCATACTGCATCACTGAGGGGGGAAGTACGCAGGCCCAAACTGCGAGGGAGCACGTAGGCTCGTTTCCTCGAAAACAATGAGCGCTCAGGCGTACACTCGCCGAAGTCTTCCGAGGGGCGGATTCGCCATACCCCCCCCAAGAACGAGGGGTACATGTTTGCTCGCACGAGATGGATGCCGCACCAACCGGGGGCATGCGATCCATGACATCTCGTCGAATGGACGTCTGTGGAGAGCCAGGGTCAAGAAGCGCCACGCAACCAAAACGTGGAAGAACGCCAGCTCCGCTTTTTGTTGTTGTTGTAAAAGTGGCGCCATCGAGAGTAAGGGTGCCCCCGACAAGGCAGCGGCCGTATTCTGGCAGCGCGAAGGAGGAGTCGACATTAGGTGCGACAGCCAAAACCGCGGGGCTATGATCAGCCGGTGGGTCAGAAAAAAGGTCGAAACCTCCAAGGGAGGACCTGGGCAAGCGCTGGACACGACCAAAGGACGGGGCGGCGCTGGTGAAATCTCATGAAGTATGTCCGTTATGGTCGGAGTGCAAAATTGATGAGCCAGAGCGGTGTGTGCCAACCCGGCCTTACTTGAACAGAGGGTGCCGCGAACTGCAGAAAGAGATTTCTCGAGCAATTGTTTCCCACGCCACAGAGAGGGGTCCTGAGCGTCGGGGTCGTCTGCCCGGAAACAGATGCCGCACACGAAGTCAAAAGGGCTGGCTTCGGCCAAACGTTTGCTGCCAGTGCTCAATAGGTGCTGCTTCTTGACCGGGTCCTGCGTGAATTTAGCAAAACAAACAGCAAGGACGTCGTCTTCTCGAGCGCGATCATAAATAGCGCAGTGGAAGTGATGCACGCCTCGACCGAGGCCTTTGTGCTCGCGAGGGTCCGGTGAGGCCATAATCCGCTCGGTTGTACCGTGGCCCAGAAAAGGGCGAGCCGTTTCAGCCATCATGTACCCGCAGGCATATGTCACACCGTCAATGGCAAACACCGAGGGGGACCACTGCGAAAGTAGGCGGGGGGCTGCCAGAGTAGTACCACCCGCTCCGTGGAATACTCGAGAGCAGGGTCAAAGACCGAACGTGTCGGGTCGTGGGTGGCCGCCGTTGCGCTGTTTGTGGGGGGGAGTGTGTTTCTCTGAGAACACTGAGCCCCTGGTGTACGGTGCGAGTCGGATTCCACGTATACTTGTTCGGTCTCACCATCGCCAATAGTAAAACAATCTCCAGGAGATTATCTTTCTGCGCCCGATGATCTCTGTCCTGGACCACAAGGGACAGGGGGCTCTGAGCCCAATCTGCTTGACGAGAGCTGCGATGCTTTCTAATTTTACGGCTATGCTGTCCGGTTGACCTGACCAGAGGCTGTGGAGTCACAACTGACTCGACGGACTGCACCAGGTTTTTCCTGTTCCGCTCGAGCCAAGGGAGCGCGACGCACGTGGAGTGGCGTGCGTGGAGACAAACGAGGGCCTGCAGACCCTGTAGACGACGCCGAGAACGATGCTTCGGTGGGGGGCAACAGAGGGTGCACCGGAGAGGGCGGCCGTCCTTTAGACTTAGTGTGGAAGGGGGACGAGGTAGCTACTCTTGTCGACTCTTCCTTGATGGGAAAAAGGGTGGGGCGGCCACCGTTATTGCGAGGAAACATCTAGTTGAGCTAAAACTGAGATCTCGGGGCTTTTGTGTTTGCCTCCTCGCACCTCAAACCGACCGCCACCGCATGGCCGGGAGGTGAAGGAGGGGGACACCCTCGCTGGAACAAACGACGCGACGGCACGACGCTCGTGGTGCTGCGTAGTGCGCAGTTCGGGAGAGCGACGTTTATCGCGCCTGCTCTCGTGCCCAGGGTGAGGCGAGCGGCGTTCGAGGCGCGGGCTCCCGACGTCGGGGAAGAAGCCAAGGGACTCCCCGGTTAAACCGGTGGCGCTGAGTCGCTGCGTCGGTCCGAAGTACGGAGCAACGCGCGGGGGGGAGGCGGCGCATATCGGAGCGGAGTGCTGAGCGAGGCTGTGACGCAAGCAGCTTGTGAAATCATTGTGTTCTGCCCCGGCAATGCTGGCGGCGCGCGAGCAGGAGGAGTCGAACCGCCGTCGACCTGTCAGTTACCGGCGCGAGAGATGCCTGGCTGTCGTCCGTTGGGGTTACCACCCGAGTTATGCGAGACGCCGTAGCGAACCCTCGAGGCGGGAGCCGCGGTGGAAGAGGCGAGGGCGGTCGAAGCACCACCGTGATAGCCGAAGTTGGACTGTTGATGTCTTCGTTCCGCGCGTGTGTTGCAGACATCACGTTGTCTGTTCTGTCGACCTTGGTCGTCATGCTGCCCACGCGAATAGCCGGAACGACACCTGTTTGTCTTGTGGTTGTGCTTTTTAAGCAGGTGCCTGGGGAAGCGTCCGGCTCTGGCCGCGACCATTACTGGCGGGTCGAGGCCCCGACGGGGCGGATGACCACACACCCGTCGAAGAAGCAGGCAAATAAATATATCGTTCGCCGTTGATAGCAGGTGTCTTACGTTTTGCGAGAGTCTCAAAAGCCAACAACATATCGTCCAAAGTACCAAACGGTCTCAAAACCGTACCAAACCTCCCAGGTACAGCGTGGGCATGAAGCTGGGGAACTGCTCGTTCACTGCCATGCGAACCACCTCCAAAACAACATCCACCCCCGGTGCCAAAACACGCTCAGTCCCCGTCGTTGCCGACACCACCCTTCGAAAAGCACGGCTAAACTCGCAAAAGGGGGTCCCGTTAGATACGCCAAAACTATGCAACTTGGTGTTGCTGGCCCCCGTGTCGATGTGATCGAAGTGGTTGCTCAGCAACCTCAGGAGAAGCGTGAGATTTTCCGGTCCCGTCGATCCGGCTGCGAGAGCACGCGACCCCTGCACAAAGCAATCATCCCATCAAGGTAGTAAGGGGGGCGGTCGTGGGCTTGTCAGGCGCAATTGCACGCGCACTCGCAACCGAGGGTCCAATCGATAGAACTCAGGCCTTCGTGCCTGCCACCGTTACGCAACATGATAATATCAGACGTGGGAGCCTCAACCGAACGAATGAGTTGTTGCGCGGCGTCAGAAGGGTTGATCGAGGAGGCAAAAGGTATCACGGAAATACGAGAGATACCGTTCAGTCCCAGGTGTTAGTGCGCCCGTTGGGTGTCAGCAGTGTGCTTTTTCGCGGCGGCGGTTGTGACGGCAGAATCGATACCCATCGTTCGGGCGTGAGCGAGGTTAGCCGACACGGGCATGGCGGGATCGTCGGACGTGGTCAAGGAACCAAGCAGCGCGGCGGAGGAAGCAACTTCCGTCAGCGTCGGAACCAATTGCCTCTTGGAGTTGGTGGTGACCTCGGCAACGGTGCTTTTGCTGATGCCGTCCGTGAAGGAGCTGGAAGAGTTGGCCTGGAAGCGTTTCCTCGCGGGCGGTACCCCCTGGAGCGCCCGTCGCTCGAGCTCTCTTTTCCCTGGCCGCGGATTCTTCAACATCCAGCCCCGTTTCGCCGAGATATGCTTCGGCTGTGCTCCGCACCCTGCCCACGGCGGGCCCTGCCGTCATGGCCGGCCGAGGACCCTCTCATGCTCGGGCGCTGGTGGTTGCGGCCGTCAGCGCGGCAGCGGGAGCGGTTGCGGACCCAGAGCTATCGGGGGCTCCCTGGTGTCGGTGCCCCTGGGGTCGGTGGGCCCGGTTGTGCGAGGGGGGGTTGAAGGGGGTGTGGGTCTGCCCCGAGCCCTGTCCGACGTCCGAGAGCCGGTGTGCCTGGTCGTCGAGATCGACCTGGCTTTTGCAGTGACGGTCATACTCGGCCGGATTAGGCCAGAAACGGTGGAGGGGGACGCATCGTGCGGCTTCCGCAGGCTAATCCATCGTGTGCGCTCGGCGTTGCTGGGCCTTCTAGGAATCGACCGCCATTATGAGTCAAGCGTCGTGGACGGAGAGGTCGTCTGCGGGCATCTCGGGTCGGAGTCGGCGAGCGTCAGAGACCACCCTCGTCGCCTCTTGAGGGGGGAAGCACAGGTTGGGCTCGGCGGCCATGCAGGCGACACTCCCCTGCAGGAAATCTAGGTCCCCGGTACGCTTGATCCGGGCGTCGACCGCGGTCGCGCCAGGAGGGAACGGGTCTGAGGGGTCAAGTCCGGGGGCTGATGTGGCCGTCATCGCGGTCGCGGCGAGCGGAAGGCATTCAGCTGAAGCCCCTGCCTCGGCATCACGACGGGTATTCGTGCTGCGGTCCACCCGTGCAGCCAGCAGAGCCTCCCTGGAGTGAGAAATTACCTTTTGGGCGCGGGAGGCGGAGCGCGCGGCGCCTCGAAGGCCGTGGCGGCAGCCTTCGAGGCGCTATCGGAGGTCTCCGAGGCTTCGCTAGCGTCGGCGGCGGTTCGAACGGCCGCTGATGCCTCTTGCCCAGCCACCGTGAGCGCTTGCGCCCGGTGGCTCGTGGGTGCCGCCGAGGCAGCCCCGAAGGTCTCGGCAGCGGTCAAGGCCCGTTCGGCCGCGACGACATCGGGGTGATCGTCGGCGATAGCAAGAGTCCTTTTGGCTGCGGCAGCGTCGACCCGAGCTGGCGTCGAACGTTGTTCCGTGGTCCCCGCGTCGAGGCCCGGATTGGCTGACCAACGCTGAATTACAGCCGGCTGGGCCTCTGCCGAGAGGAACATCTATACGCCCGGTAGTCGAAGGGGCGGGGCTTGATCACGGCCCAGCTTGGTCCCCGTCCTGCGTCATTTGCGGCAGTCTGTTGCTCGTCCTCCGAATCAGGGGGCTCGAACTTCACGGCTTCTTGCAGATTCGTGGGGCCCGGGAGCTGGCGTGTCCTCTCTCCGAACAGGGACAGGAGCCTTACGTCCTCAGGACGCTGGTAGACCTGGCGGGGCTGGGTGACTCCTCCTTTGCCTTTGTTGCCCGTGACATGCTGATCAGGGGACAGGCGACAACCATCGGGGCAGGTGAGGACACCGGAGCAGGGGGGGCACCAGGGCCGGGTTGGGCGGTATTCGAAGGTACTCAGGGTAGTGTAACGAAGAAACAGCGGTGGCAGCAGCCGCGGCTTGTGCTTCAGCACCTTGTCTAGCGGTGATGAAGGCATGGCGCGCCATCAGGTGAGCGCTACGAGCGCTTGGGGAGCGACCATCAACCCCAGGAGGTGGCACGATAGAAATGCGGTTGTCCCGGTGTGAACGTATATCAACAGCAAGTGTGGTTGGTTTTGGTACGCCGGTACTGGGGAGGCTAATAAAAGCATCGCCCCTACGAACAGCAGTATTAAAAGTCGCATCAGCACGTTATTTTTCAGCAGAATCGTCGTGGGTCGCTACAGCAGCGGGCAAAGCAAGCGCAATACCGAAATCCAGGGTGCCGTCTTGTGGACGGGGCGCGGCAAACAAATCACGAGCGGTCGCAGCACTTCCTTGAACGGAAGCAGTAAAACTCGAAGCAGTACAGGAGTTTCCAGAAGGATCTCTGTTTGTAGCTAGAGGAGCGAGAGAAGCAGGCTCGATACCGGAATTCAGTGTGCCGTCTTTCAGGCGAGGCGCTGGAAAAATTGCACGAACGACCGGCCGCATCGCCCCTCTAAGAGCAGTATGTATACGCGCAGCAGCACGGAATTGCCAGACAGAATCTTTGTTTGTAGCATTGAGGGAAGCGGGCTCTATGATGAAATCCAGTGTGTCATCGTGTGACTCAGGCGCGGAAAAATATAATCGCGTGGTCCCGGCAGGGGGAAAAAACCCCGGGTGGCAGCATCGCTAGTGGCCATCTTACCCGTACGAACGAGGTCGGGCAGCAGCGAAATACGAGGCGAAAAAACAGTCTCAATCACTCTCTCATCTGGCCCAAAAGCAGGTACATCCGACGGCGAAGAGCGCAGCTGGGTGGCGTGGAAAGCGTTGCGTCCTGGTTTGTCCGACGCGCTCCGGCCCAGAGCAGTAGCAGCTGGCTGAACGCTCTCAGTGGAGCCAGGTGGCTTGGACGGCAGAGGGTACGAGTGGGGAGACAAAACTGCAAAACCCAAGGCCTGGTGGGTTACGCGCGACATGCGCTCTGAGGAGCGGGGGTGTCCAGATGTGATGGACGGCAGAGCTCGCTTCGTCGAGCGAGAAGGTACGGAAGAAGTCTCGAACGGGGTCCGTCTGCCGGAGGCTGCTCGAGCTTCGAGGCGTTCTACGACAACGGTTCACCCAAAATATTCTGAAGCTCCTCACTTAAGGAGCTTCATACCTTCACCCGAAAACTGACTCCGGCAAAAATCAAATTGCATCCCGATGAATAATCCCACGGCCCAAGTACACAGAAACGTATTTTCTCGACACAAGATTGGCATGCCGACGATGTTGGGTTAAGGAACCCCGTTATTCAGAAAAAAATAGCGGAAATGTGCTACCTCTATCGTAGAACTCGTCTTGGGGCTCCAGTCGAGGCCCTAGCCCCTCGTGTTGGCGTGTTTTACAAGGTGATTTATCCACGTCGTCATCACCCTGCCGAGACACACACTCCGCCTGGTGGTCTGTTGTACAAGGCGCTCGATCCCCATCGTCTACATTGGGCGGTTGGGCACTGAGGGGCTCGGAGCCTCAGTGGCACGCCCATCATGAGGGAAAGCAGACCCTCCCTCGTCATGAATCTTCACCGTGCAACGTTCGGGGCAAGCTTACTCGACTAGGAAAGCACAGCGCAAGGAAAGCAGTGACAAAAAACTTGTACTGACGAAAGCGATAACTCCAGAACCGTCGACGCCACTTGTTATCATCAGAGCATGAGGGACACTTTGTATCCCTGGACAGTTTTTTTTATTAAGTCGGTACTCGTTGGTACTCACGTGTGTCGTTTGCTTAGAGATAGAAGCCGGGCAGCTTTATTCCTTTCGTGCACGAAGGAGACTGAGACCACGCTTGTGCTTCTCTGGGACACCCCTGGTTGACCACCTGAGATACGCCTTCCAAGTACTACAAATAAATACGATGCCAGTGCCTGAACCCAGGTAATTACCCGGCTTTCAACCTCATACAAAGCAGTATCAAACCAGGGTCGCGTTACCCACAAATTCCAGAGAAAAGACTCCCGAATTTCCTTTTTTCTGATCAATAGAGTGTTTGCGAAAGAGGTTAAAAACAACAACTATACTTGCTCTAAAAAAAGTGAATTTCCTTGCCTTCCTGATTTCGGTGTGTTTGCGAGTGAGGTAAACCAAATCCTGCACGCGACGCCTCCGAAAATAAGAAGGGAAGGGGGGAGGTGAGGTAAACACGGCAAACCCAAAAATAACGAAAAACGAAAAACAGCTTGGGAGAAGCAACGGCAGCCCAGCAACGTTTCGGCGGCAGAGTTGACAGCGGTGCCACCACTGCCATCCAACGACTGCAAGCAGCAGCACAGGAAGCGGCAGCTAGCAAGCGCTAGCCGCAGCTAGGGGCAGCTTGAGCAAAACAAAAATACAGCGTCAGCACCATCACCAGCAAGCACCAGCATCAGCACCAGCCAGCTTCCTTTTTTGGAATGCCTGCTGCGGCTGCTGCAGCTGCTGCTGCTGCTGCGCTCAACCTACGCACGCCCCAGCGCCGGCGGGCTCCGCTCCGCCACCACTGTCGCGGCCGCTGCTGCTGCTGCTGCTGCTGCTGCTGCTGCTGCTGCTGCTGCTGCTCCTGCTGTGTGGTGGAACCAAAATGATACACGAGCTGTCGCGCTCAGTGCGAGCACGACGAGTACGAGTACGAGTGTGATTGCGAGCCCTATTTTGAAACGAAGCATCCCCCATATCGTCACCAAATAGGCGAAAGCGTGTACCCTACGTAGCAGCGGCGGCGGCCCGCTGGCACAATCCGACGCCGCTCGTGCGCGCTCTACTCAAGCTACACCTCTCGGGTCTCTGCGCTCCCAGACATTGTCGTGATGCTTACAGCAAGCGGCATGGTGGCATGAAAGATGCTCGGTGTTTTGATACTTCGAGATTTGAGTTGGTGCGTTCTGCGTCGGGATAATGCTCGGTGCGTGTAGGCCAATGAAACAGAGAGCCAGAAGTTCCCCCAACGCTTGATGAAATCCTGACTTTGCAGAAGTACTTTTTCGCGTTTTTTTCAGAAATATACCTCTAAAAGTTACCTCGGGAGATTTTTTGGAGGAGTAAAAGTAAAAAAAAACGAAATAACGAACACTCCACTCTCAGCCTTCCTTTCTTCGTGCTCGTTTCACGCAAGGCACATTCTGCCTACGAGTACTCGTAGAGTTGGGCTCTTTGTTAGGTAAAACAAAAAAAACAAAACCGTTCTGTACCACCACTATTATACTACTGTTACAATGTAGTATAAATCTACCACTATTTACTACTACTACTCCTCCTACGGATCATTGGCTTCCAGCGCCGGCAACGCACTGACCACCTGATGTCGTACGCCAAGACCCTCAAAAAGGCACAATACGAGAGCGTTGGGACGACCATCCGCAAACGACGCCTCCTCTTTGCGGGGGCCATACAGCGGACGACCAATGAGCGGCTGATGTACCGGGTGATGTTTGGGACGATGGCTGGTGGGGATAACCCGGGACTAGGCCGACCGGAAGAGAACTGGGCCCAATGCCTAACAGACGACCTCAGGGTTTTTCAAGCCACCAAGGGGTCCACGGAAAGCTCCCCCTGCTGTTCGGAGTAGATACGTTGTTATGGCCGAGGGCGGCTAAGAAGAGCGGAAAGTGATACCGGGGGGTCGTCGAAGCGGCGGACTGCTTCATGGCCAGGTGGCACAGGGACGAAGCACAGAAGAGCCGGCTGCGCGACGCAGCAGAGAGGGGAGGGGGGTAGGGGGGAGGGGCAGCTGTTCTGATACAGCTGTCGACAAACGCAGAAACAAAATGATAGATCGGATGGCTAGGTATCGGTTCGACTAGCTCTTACAGAATTTTTGCCTGTATCTCCCTCTCTTTCGTGTTGCTTCGTCCGTGCAGCAGATACCTGCCCTTCCTGAGTACGTATGCTGTCCGTCTAGCAGCCTTTCTGAAGTCCTTACGTCGTTTGCATCTACATACAATATATATCGACATTTATTTTTGTTTCACTTCAGATATTTTTTTTGTTTTGTTTTATTGTCTTTTGCTCTTATTTCTACGGTCTGTCTTGTGTTGTTGTGTTCTCGTACCCGGTACGCTGACACTTCACTTGCTTGACACGTGAATTTGCGTTTTTTTTTTTTTGGTCTTCCGCTGTCTCACAGTCTGTGACCACAGAATCAGAATCTCTCTATGATAGGGAATCAGGACGGACACTTGGTGTACTGATGAAGCTAGGTAAAAAGGACGATTTAATGTGAAGACAACAACAACAACAGCAACAACAACAACAACAACTACTATTAATACTACTCCTACTCCTACTACTACTCCTACTCCTACACCTACTCCTACTCCTACTCCTACCCCTACTCCTACTCCTACTGCTCTTCCTGCTCCTGCTCCTGCTGCTTCTACTGCTCCTACTGCTCCTACTGCTCCTACTATTACTACTACTACTACTACTACTACTACTACTACTACTACTACTACTACTACTACTACTACTACTACTACTACTACTACTACTACTACTACTACTACTACTACTACTACTACTACTACTACTACTACTACTACTACTACCACTACGACTACTACTACTACTACTACTACTACTACTACTACTACTACTACTACTACTACTACTACTACTACTACTACTACTACTACTACTACTACTACTACTACTACTACTACTACTACTACTACTACTACTACTACTACTACTACTACTACTACTACTACTACTACTACTACTACTACTACTACTACTACTACTACTACTACTACTACTACTACTACTACTACTACTACTACTACTACTACTACTACTACTACTACTACTACTACTACTACTACTACTACTACTACTACTACTACTACTACTACTACTACTACTACTACTACTACTACTACTACTACTACTACTACTACTACTACTACTACTACTACTACTACTACTACTACTACTACTACTACTACTACTACTACTACTACTACTACTACTACTACTACTACTACTACTACTACTACTACTACTACTACTACTACTACTACTACTACTACTACTACTACTACTACTACTACTACTACTACTACTACTACTACTACTACTACTACTACTACTACTACTACTACTACTACTACTACTACTACTACTACTACTACTACTACTACTACTACTACTACTACTATTATACTACTGCTCTAATGTGTATTATGCGCAGAGCGCGCTGGGACTTGCATTGGTGCCGTGCGTGCGTTGAGCGCGGCGAACAAACGTGGCTGGAAACAAGGTTGAATCGCACACGATATCACAGCAGTGACAAAGCAGCAGTGACAAAAACAAAAGGACAAACTACGAGCGAGGCACCGTTCTCTCGTACGACGAGGAGACGTCTAGGACCGCAGTCCCCTTTTGGGGACAAACCACTTAATAATGTGTGTGTTCTTAACATTAAACCGTTCTTTCTTCCCGTCGACATCCAGCACAACCAGTGCCCATGCTTATCCTTCAATCCTATTATTAATAAAAATAGAAGACACACAAGTTCTGTGGTCACAAAGCTACGCCATAGCATTGCCCACTGCAGAGCATCATTTGTTGAGAGCGCCTTGCAGCGTGGGTAGGCACAATTCGATGCGAGTCTACGAGGGAAGAAAAGGCTGAAATCTTCTCGCGATAAAAATGAAGGCACGTACCGCAGCGGGAAGGGGGAAGAAGAGGCTGCTACGATATGTGACCCCTGATCTGAGTTACGAGTTGGAAGGAGAGAGAGGAGATGTGCGAAAATAATGAATGGGATGAGAAAAAAAACAACAAAAAAAACTGCACACGTGGCAACGTAGCATCTCTGTGGCGTAGCTTTGTGACCACATAACTTGTATCTCTTCCAATGTCAGGAATATAGAATCGGCACGGACACTGGTTGTGCTGGATGTCGACGGGTAGAAATAACGGTTTAATGTGAAGATCACACACATCGTAGAGATACTACGTTGCCACGTACCTGGTATTTTTTTTTTTTTTTTTTTTTTTTTCTCATCCCATTCATTATCTTCGCACATCTTCTCTCTCTCCTTCCAACTCGTAACTCAGATCCGGGGTCACATAGCAGGCTCTTCTCCCCCCTTCCCGCTACGGTACGCAGTAAGCACAGAAGTGGGCAATGCGATGCAAGTAATATGCGATGTCATGATACTATGGGAACCCTCTTAGGACGCCAGTCCCGATTTGGGGACAAACTACTTATAATTGGAGTATATGGTCCCCAGAAATGGGAGTGCGGTGCTAAAAGGGTGTCTGTTTTTCAGTATTTTTCGGTATTTTCCCGAAATTTCGGTATTTTTGAAAACACCCCGACCCATACGACCGGCACGACATACCCTTTTGATAAAAGAAAGACACGAAATGAAACCAACAAAGAGAACATAGAAGCAGAGAAGACAAATCGAAAGAAGAGCAAAAAAAAAACAAAAAAGAAGAAGAAACAAACTGACGTACCCCGCAGGCGGCCGGCGTAGATCCGCTTGCGCAGGCGAAGTTTCAGACCCCGCAGGCGATGTGGCAAACACTTGAAACGAGCGAGCTGGAAAAAAACGAAAAACCAAAAAATACCACTACTTGTAAACAGAATCGGACAAAGAACCAAGGAAAAAATAAGAAAGGGAAATTACCGGGCAAAGCAAAGCGCAAAGCACCCCCCAGGTAGCGGCAGCAGTTTGTGGTCCGAGTAGTATAGCCAGGTTCTCCCTGCTAGTCCGTCTGGTACCTTGCTACCCTGACTGCCGTCTTCGCCCTGCGTCGGTCAACTATGCCCAGCCCCTTGGCGTCTGATAACACACAATTAATAGCAGTCCAAGGTCGTCATCCACCCACTCTTGAGAGCGCCTTGCAGCGTGGGTAGGCACAATTCGATGCGAATCGACGAGGGAAGAAAAGGCTGAAATCTTCTCGCGATAAAAAATGAAGGCACGTACCGTAGCGGGAAGGGGGGAGAAGAGCCTGCTATGTGACCCCGGATCTGAGTTACGAGTTGGAAGGAGAGAGAGAAGAAGATGTGCGAAGATAATGAATGGGATGGAAAAAAAAAAAAAAAAAAAAAAAAAAAAAAAAAAAAAAAAAAAACACAACTCTCTCGATACGGCTCGTTGTCAATGGAGAAAAGGAAAATGTATAAATAAAATGAAAATCACGGAGAATCAGCGCCAGAAAAAAAACAAAACAAAAAGAAGAGAAGTCAAGGGACGACCAAGTTCGAACTGTTAATAGCTGCACCAGTTGGTGGCGTTATTAATAGTACTCTATTAATAGTCATGTTCTACTTTCTAGTCGGCCTGGTGCCTTGCTACCCTGTCTACCATCTCCTTCCTTCTCTTGTCCACCGCAGTTTCCCTGCTACTGCTGCTGTTCCCCCCCCTTTCCGCGTTCCCTTGGTCGGGTTTTCTGCCACTCATCCTGTTGTCTCCCCCCCCCTCCCGTTCCCTTGGACACACCATCGGCGGATGCTTGGCGCTGCCTACTCACCTCGGCCTCAACCTCGTGCCGCCTCACCATGAACCCTACGGCTGCTTCAAGGATCCACCGGTACCACTCCCCCGCCCTCTATGCTGCAGTGGACCACAATGCGGTCTCAACTCCAAACACCCAGGGGGCAACTCCTGTTGACCCTTCGGTTTCTCGGAACTCCCTAAGGTCTTCGACTTTGCATCTATGCCAAGTCTTCCCTTGTCCGCCTGGTCTCGGGTTCTCCCCTCTAGCTATCGTCCCGAACACTACCCGACTGGGTAATCGCGTAATCGCTCCTTGCTTTGCTGTGCCACGACCCCCGCAAAGAAAAGCCGCCGTTTACTATTACGGGAGACCATAGTTAATAGGATCTACGATGGTACAGAGAAAGACCTACCAGTATATATCTAGCCATTTGTACCAACAATACTTGGTCCTATTAACTCTGATCCCCCGTAATATTAATATGGGAATGACTAAACCTTTTTATATAAAATTATGAAATACGTCAGCTGTGAGTTCGACTCGAAAAATTGCAATCTGCGTCATACGTCATACGTGTCAAAAACAATACCTGGTATCACATAGTGACGGTTTCATCCTAAACGGAGCATACGAAAAAATTTCCGACGGGTCGTAATCACCGAAAACATTAGCAGAATTGAACATTATTTTCCAGCAGATCAAAGTATTTTTTCAGCTCTTGTGCTTGAGGTGGTGAAGTCGTTGCAGTTGCAACACATCAGCAGTGGAGGTCGCCCCCGATACAAGCAAGCAAGCGTTGGCACGATTGCCTTCTCCGTCCTGTCCTAGTGGTGGTGTCTGAGTTGGATCAGGATAGCCCCCCGGCAGGTGCTACACAGGTATTTTTTCCGGTGGCCATTTCAACCCAACCTCCGCGCTTGATCTCGCTGGCAACGCGCACGGAAGGGAGGGGAAGGGAGAGGCATAACTGTGGATCTTGAGATGATGCCTGCCCCAGAGAAATCAAGCAGGTGGGCTGGTTGCGATGTTGGCCGATTGTGGCTCAGTGGTTTACTTCGCTTTCGATGTGAAGCTACTGCGCTAGCTTGAGGTCTCCCTTCCGTTCAGAGTTGCTTGCTGCATTGCCCATCAATTCTCATGTGCTGTACGTGGACGAACTTTCTGCGGTTGCTACAGGTACCGTCTTGCGTAAAATATTTTTGTTGGCCCTGCGCCTCATGCACCAGTTATGATATGACCCAGCGGTCTACCGGTCGCCCATGAGGTTGTTTGCTCTTACGCACGCCGAAGCTTGCGCGGGTTGAAGCATTACAACAAGCTGATGGCAGCGATGAGGTCCGACAAAATCCTGTACTTATCATCACCGCCCCTCCTGTCCGTGCTGCCAACTATTCATTTTTTTTTGTAATTTTCTCAAAACAGACCGTATCCAATAAAGGCGGTCAATATTTATTTTGGTCCCCGTACATGATACTTGGTACCAGCTAGGTACGTTTAATATTCACAGATTCGGACGGCATTTGACCTTTTCAGAGGCACAATTCGATGCGAGTCGACGACAAGGGAAGAAAAGGCTGAAATCTTCTCGCGAAAAAAATGAAGACACGTACCGTAGCGGGAAGTGGGGAGAAGAGCCTGCTATGTGACCCTGGATCTGAGTTACAAGTCGGAAGGAGAGAGAGAAGATGGGCGAAGATGATGAATATGAGCAAAACAAAAACAAACAAAAAAGAACCGCAGCCCCTTTTTTGGGACAAGATAGTCAAATTAAAAGTAATTTGTCCCCAAAACGGGACTCCGGCCGTCGGTAGTAAAGAATCGGTCCTTCATTTCGTTTTGTCCATTTTTGCATGTGCTCTCCTGGCTTCTGCGTACGACGTATAGAAGTCGTAGTATGTATGTACCTCTCCGTTCCCCTCGCTGCCTCGGCAAGGCATGCTGCGAGGCATTCCCTATCAGGCCTATAGCGAGAGGGGTAGATCGTTCTGGGGGATGTAAGGCCGGACTCACCATCAAGGCGTGATACCTTCTTGCTGCTTCGTGTGGCCGTAAGGCTCGGGTCGCAGTAGAGTTGGGTCGTACGTGGTGCGTCAGGCACGGAGACCTACGATTCGAGCGTCTTGTTTAGGCAGCTGCGGCAGAGCAGCAATGCTCAATCGGGATGTCCGTGCGCGGAGGCAGGCGCCGCCACAGACCACACTACGACACAGTGTATTGCGCCGGTAGGAGGCTGGATTCGACCACGAAGGAGGGAGACGAAGCGTCGACGAGCGGGGAAGAGACGGATTGAACTCACCCTGCGCGAGAATTTTTTGTTTTTTCAGATCAGAACCGCAAGTGCGAGGAGCATTTTGTTTTTCGGGACGGGAGGGAAGAGAAACCGACTGGCACGGAGCGGCAACGAGAGCACGTGAAAAGGAGCGGGTGGGTTGACCCTTTAGAACCGCAGTCCCGTTTTGGGGACAAACTACTCGGAATTTGACTGGTTTGTCCCCAAAATCGGGACTGCGATTCTAAAAGGGTCAAGGCGACGAGGCGGCCATGAAGAACGGCAGCAGGACGGCACACGAAGACCCATGACCGGCGCGCACACCATCACGAGAGAAGCAGTCATCGTTTTTCTCTTGTTTTTGTTTTTCACGAGGCAGTATGCACTTGCTTGTTATTAACGTCACTGGTCTCTCTAGTGTTGGCGAGTTGTAAATATATATATATATATATATGGGGAATAACCCCGAATTTTTCAGGGGTGTGGTATAAAAGCTGTGTTGTACCTTTTGTGTCAAGACAGTCCGGGAAGAGATGGCGATCGTTGATATTCGTGTGTTTTTTATTTTTATTTTTTTTGGTTGGAGTGCTCTTTTTCCACTGCATGCCCGCGAGTTGTCACTCTGACAGCACCCCAGTCGTCAGGCGTGTTTCACTCTGTGGTTTCACGACTACCGTGCATTTCGTACGGTGCAGGCAACGCTCTAGACAGCAGCCGCAGTAGTCAGCAGCCACGAGTTGGTAAGTGGTGGGAACGAGGGGAACTCCATGTTGTATACCTGGTAGTTGACAGGATATACGCGTGGCCATCTTTGATTGTTCCTTTCGTTTCTCTTTTTGATAGAACGTGTATGTCGTGCCTGTGACGGCATGGCATGGCATTGCATGAGGACCCCGAACCGCGGCCAGAACGGGCCAAAACTCGCCATAAACGAGGCTGGAACGCGTTTGCATCGAACCAGGAAGTTTCTCAGTTGCGGACGACGATTCCGAAGTGCAGACCACGCTACGCATTTGAAGTGATATCGTACCGAAGTGCAGTCCACAATACTCATTTTTCAAGTCAAAAACACCCCTAAAGATCCCTTCTTCCAGATTGCTCAACCTTCTCAAGGCATGGCATTGCATTGCCCACAGCTGTATGTACTGCATACGTGGCAACGTATTATCTCTGATGTGGCGTAGCTTCATGACCACAGAACTTGTATCTCTTCTAGGGAGTCTAGGATTTCCCCGGTGGTTCAAGTGGTTAACCTCGAATTCTACTCGTTAGAGTCCTGGGTTCGAGCCCCAGGTGGGTCGGACTTTGACTTTATTTGCAAAAATAAAAAAAGGATTCAATTGTTGAGAGCGCCTTGCAGCGTGGGTAGGCACAATTCGATGCGAGTCGACGAGGGAAGAAGAGGCTGAAATCTTCTCTCGATAAAAATGAAGGCACGTACCGTAGCGGGAAGGGGGGAGAAGAACCTGCTGCTATGTGACCCCGGATCTGAGTTACGAGTTGGAAGGAGAGAGAGAAGAAGATGTGCGAAGATAATGAATAGGATGAGCACAAAAAAAAAAGAAAAAAAAATGAAGAATCGGCTCGGACACTGGTTGTGCTGGATGTCAAAGGGTAGAAAGAACGTTAGAAAGAACGTTTCAATGTTGTCATTCGTTTCGTTCCTACCTAAAAAAACGTATTTGGGTTAGTGTCGGAAATCGAACCGAAACTTTCGATATATCATCCGATAAAAAAATAAATATATCGAACCGAAAAAACTTCGGTATTCCGATAATAGTTTCGATAATTCGATAAACGATAACGATAAGATAAAACGATAACAGGCCGAACGTCTCGCAGGGCGACAGACACGGCAATAAACAGCACTATAAACTGGTATACGCGTATAACTGTTGTTGGTTGTTGTTTTTGTTGTTCTCGCAGGGCGACAGTCACGGCACTAAACAGCGCTATAACCTGGTATACGCGTATAATATCAGGCCATGGGTGTAACACCATCAAATTACTAGCTTGGAGTACTCGATACCTGGTACCAGGTACGCAATAAGGAAACGAAGGCTGAGATAGATAGGAAAATAAGAAGGTCGGAAGTCGGGAGTCTTTTTACTGGAGTGGGTGGCAAAAGCGCCGCACTTCTCGAGTAAGAACAAAAGCAGTAAATTTGGGAGTCTTTTTACTGGCATTAATGGACAACGCGCCCCTTTTCTCGAGTAAGAAATCCAGGCTGGGCCAGGTTCCTTGCTTGTTATATTACGTGTCTCCAGCAGCGTATATGATTTTTCATCTTTCTTTCTTTCCCGTTTGTACCTCTTTGTGTCTGTCTCTGTATCTTCCGTTTTGCTTTTTTGCTTTCTTGCTGTCTGCTTTTGTTTGTTTGTTTGTTTGTTTTGTTTTGTTTTTTTTTGCTTCGCTTCATCTTTAATTTTTTTTTTTTTGCTAGTCTCTTTTTGCTTCCCTGGGGTCTTGGTGGAGTGCATAATATGCTTGTTTTTTTTTGTATTTTTTGCCTCTGTTTTACATCCCTCGCGATGCGTGCAAGCCTGAAATCTGCGAAAATTGCCCATTCTCTAGTATGTCCTTTCTTGATTTCTTGCTTCGTATGTGCTTTCTTGCCTGACTTGAACTTTTTTTCTCTTCCCTCTCGGATGTGTGATTTTTTTTATTTTTCTTATTTTATTTCGATTTTTCGACGTCGAGTTGTTATTTTCATCCTGTCTACCTTTTCTGGGTAGTACGTGGTCCTCTCGGTTTGTGTCGCGACTTATATTGCGTACCGCATGTATCTGATACGTACGCGCGCGGACTTCCTTTTTGAGTAGGTTTAGCACTCTGGGAGACGGAGTAGGTTTTGGAGTCTGGGAGAAGGGATCTTTAGGGATGTTTTTGACTCGAAAAATGGCCACCGTGGTCTGCACTTCGGAATCGTCGTCCGCATCTGAGAAATTTCCTGGTTCGGTGCAAACTCGGCGTAGCCGCGTTTATGGCAAATTTTGACCCGTTTTGGCTGCAGTTTGGGGTCAGGGTTAGGGCTAGGGTTAGAGTCAGGGGTTGGGTTGGGTCTTCTCCCGTACCTTGATCTCAACAGGAACCAAAACATCCACACAGCCTACCAACCTAAAGATCCCTTCTCCCAGATTATTAAAGGTCCTCTCCTTTTTCATGATTTTGTCTCAAGTGTAGATGTGCAGTCTGTTATCGTGCATACCACGTTTTGCTTGTTTATTTTTCACCGAGGTGTTTGTTTCTGTCTAGAGTTATTGAAGCCTGTCCTGCGACCACGGACTGCATTGTATAGTGGCTGTGAGTTAATGTGACAACAACAACAACATGGTACGTTGATCCCGGTAAGAAACTACTAGTCCTGGTGTTGTTGTGTTCACCAGCATGTATATACCAGGTATGTATTTTTGCTGTAGATACATGAAATGTGACAAACAGCTGAACTATACCTAATATACACACACGTATAGTAGTCGTAGTAGGAGTACAGCAGTTCAGGATGCCTAAACTAAGAAAAAGAGCAACGAGAACGGCAGGCTGAGATTAGCAAGAAACATAGAAATTCGGGATTCGTTACTATATACTGGGATGAATATAGCGCGCCCATTCTTATTGAATAAATCCATCCTGAGCCAGCTTGCCTGTTTCTTACTGAGTGTACGTTGGATACCAATGAAATATTTCGATGGGTGGATACGTTTTTTATTTGATTTTAGAGGAGATAACTTAGCACTTGCAGCAGCAGGTACTAGGGTGGTAGGTGCTGCAGGGGGGTGGCGGAAATCACAGGGGAATTAGGAAAGGGCGGGTAGAAGTGATTGCAGTCAACACGTGAAGATGTTATTCATGAAGGGGTTTACGCCTAATTTTGGTCTAGTTATTCAGGTCTGATTCAGGAGTATAACTACTACGTGTGTCCATAATTAATACCCTGGTAGGACCTATAGTGCACATAAAAACCTATATATTTATTTTTTTTTCCTAACAATATTTGGTCCTATTAACTATGGTCCCCCGCAAGAGTGGTCGGGTGTCTGTTGCGCGCAGCAACACATTGTATAATATGCGCAAATATATGGCCAAATGCCAAGTAACAGAGCGTTTAAACGCCTCCCCAACCTCGAAAAGACGTGTATCGGTATCAGAACCTAGAAGTTTTTTTTTCGTGTTCTATCAACCTGAAAAAAGGGCTTAGAAAAAAAGCCTGCGGCGAATTCTAATAAGGGACTCAGGAATCAAAGATGTCAGGGGACAGCACTTTTACCCCAGTACAGACAGCGTCTAGCAAATGCCTAGACAGACAGCCTAGACAGCAAAAACGCGGGGTCACGGGAAAAAATCCCCGGTTTTAGAAAACGCCTGACCATGTTTTTGAAAATTGCTGGAAAATGCCATTTTTTTTCGCGGTAATTTTTTTTCAAACAAAAAAAACGCGTTCAGATCTGCCGCAATATACGATGTGTATTTTGGAAGGCAGGGTCGGTTATATTGTAGATAGATCTCGAAACACGGACGCAGGAAGGACACGTCACCGGTCAAGCAATATCATAACCCCTGGTCACGAGCGGTCTCACGTCATTGACGGTGTAGACCCGTCCTCGGGAAGATAGCTATCGGGAGGCACGTAATCCGTCGCAGACTCTGGGCACCAAAAGGGCCCCCACAGAGTCTGTCTAGCGCTATTACGGGGGACCATAGTTAATAGGACCAAATATTGTTGGTAGAAATGGTCAAATATATAGGTGTTTATGTATACCACAGGTCCTATTAACTATGGTCCCCCGTAATAGCATCTCCTTGCTAAATATCAACAAAGAATTTTGATCGGCTTACGTCGGCCGTAACAACGGCTACAACGGACCCTCGCTCCACGACCTCATCACGGCGACGTCTCCGCGACTTCTACCCTGCGACATCTCCGCGACGACCTCGGTACGAACTATAAGGGCAGGTACTACATTTACATTGGTGACCACCGTGGGATTCGAACCTACGAGTAATTCATGACGACCTGAAACATTTACAGCAGTATCTTGTACCACGGTATTAGTTTCGATACGTGCAGCTGCCGCACAGGGAAGTACACACATTTGACATACCTGGTATGATTTTTCTATATGATCTATGCCAGCGTACCACCGTACGCAAAGAAAGGGACATTGACAGGAGACAAAGATGGCCATGGAACATGAAACGGTGCAGTCTTACAGCTTACAGGTTGAATGAACAGAAAAAATAGGGGGTTTCATGCAGATATCGAGGCGTTTTTCTACCGGGGATAGGGGAGATATGTCCAGACAGATGGATTTGCCTAGACAGACAGACAGCTAGACATGGACATGTCTCCTGATATCTTTGAGGAAAACGGCCATTTTGACCAAAATGTTGCGCCAGCGCAACAGCAAAATTATATCTCTGGTCTGATTGGTCATTTCTGAAGTCGTTGAATTATGATTTCCCTTTTATACGTGGATGGTGTGATTGATATAAGCACTACTGCTTTACTAAAACACTGTCAATTGGCAAATGAAATGGTGATACATGTGAACTAGGTACCGGGTGCCACATACCAGGTATACGTGGAGTGCCGACATTTTTTACCAGCTAGTACCACCGCAGCTGGAGTATAGTAGGAGAGCGTGTTTTTCACTATTAATATGTTCTTCTATAGATGTCTTACCTGCCACCAGGGTATATAGGTGCTGTGAAGGTAACGCAGATATATATATATGGAAGCTGGCAAGAGACACAGGAATGTTGATGCTGGATTGGGCACGCTGCTTGTAGTTGACGATCTTATTATGATTACTGCTAACAAACAGCACCCGAAAAAGGCGCTCACTCTACTACAGCTGTCGCGGTTTTTAACCCCTTTAGGACCCCATTCCCGTTTTGGAGACAAACTACTTACAGTTAGAGTACTTTGTCCCCACATATGGGAGTGCGGTGCCAAAAGGGCTTTTTGTTGTGGAGCGTATGGAAATAACGTTATTAATAGTGTTGATACCCGATCTCTTATTTGTGTCTACCTACTGCTGTACACGTAACACTTTATATGTACAGAACGATTAGACAGTTGACATCGGAACAACCCTTTCTGGAAAAGATACAAAAAACAGCAGGCCCCGCCGGGGCACGAAGCGAGCGAGGCCGTGGCTATCCCTGGCAGAGACGGGAGGGGCGAGCAAAGTGAGGCGAGATCAGGAACCAGCGGACCGAATTAAAACTTCATTGTGAGCTACATCTTTAACAACTCAGAAAACGAATCTGAAAAAAATAGTTCCATTTTTCGCTCCCGACCTCAAAAACAAGCTATGTATGTGTAGGAGCTAGGTCAGTTGAAAAATGGGCAAACCATCCGAAGGCCGTATCTCGTGAGCCACTGCGAATTAGGACTTGAAATTTGGAGGCTCTAACTCGAGTTTTTCACCACGGCTATTATTGATGCGGTCGAAAAAGAGGTACCACCCCCTGCATGTCGCCACCGCAGACATGGATGGTGTGAGGTTGCTGAAACCTTGGCCGCATCCATACCAGCATGGACAGCGAGGGAGGATGCACGACAATTATTGCGTGCCCACCGCCGGGATAGAACTGCGTGGAAGACCCTGAAATCTGCGTGTGCGAACCTGCAGAAGGTGATTGCGGCAGGACTGCATGCGTACTTCGAAGCGTATCTTGCCGAAACCGAACGACTTCTAGCGAACAACGACCAGAGAGGCTTTTACAAGCACCTTAAGAGTACGGTAGGATTGGAAGGGACCGAAGCGAGGAGCGGACAGTTCATTAGGGACGAGGATGGCACGCTCTGACGGGATAAGGTGCGAATTCGTGAACGGTGGGCGGGGTCTACCACAAACTCTTGAACACGAAGTCGCTGAAACTCGATCCCACGATCATCGACCTCTTGCCACCGCGACCGCCTGAACTGTCGCTTGAAGATGAACCATCCATAGACGAGATGACAGAAGCACTTAGGGGGATGTCAAATTGGAAAGCTGTCGGTCCAGATGGTCTCCCGGTCGAACTCCTTTAAATCGGCCACCCGGCATTCGCTTAGTGCTTTGACAACATCCTTGTCAGTGTTTGGTTAACAGGAGAAGTCCCCCAGCAATGGAAAGATGCGATCATCAAGCTCCTTCACAAAAAGAAGGACCGAACTGGCTGCAACAACTACAGAGAGATTTCGCTTGTTGCCCACGCAGGCAAAGTTTTGTTGAAAATCGTCGCGTCCCGCCTCAGCAACTACAGCGAGACCGAGGAACTACTCCGTGAGGAACAGTGCGGCTTCCGCCCCGCAGGATCAACGATTGATATGTTGTTCGTCATGCGCCGGTTGCAAGAGCTCGGACGACAGAGGAAAACCCCCTTGTACGTGGGCCTCATCGATCTGCAGAAAGCGTACGACTCTGTCGACCGAGAGCTGTTATGGAAGGTACTCACACGCTTTGGCGTGTCAACCAAGATGCTGAGTTTTTTTCTGTAATTTCGACGATGGCATGCGGGCTCGCGTGAGTACTGATGACGGCGAGCACTCGGGATGGTTTGATGTCACGCAGGGGCTGCGGCAAGGCTGTGTACTATCACCGTCACTGTTCAACATGTTCTTCGCTGCTGCGTTACACGTCGTACTAGTACGCTTCAGCCAAGACGAAGCCATCGTAAGGGATTTGGTCCAGCTCAGCGATGCTGGAGAAGTTCGAACAGAGAAGCAAGAGCCATTGGCGTGCGTGCGAAAGGCTGTATGGGGCATGTTGTACGCCGATGATGCAGGAATTGTCTCGAAGTCGGCTGAAGGGCTCGAGAAAATGATGACAGTCATCGTGACTGTCTTCGAAGCAGTAGGCCTCACGGTGTCGGAAAAGAAGACAGAGACAATGCTCCTACAAAACACCAGACCAGACAACCCTCGCTCCACCGCTCGTTATCGAAGCG
>JARUPZ010001050.1:0-25197 GCA_031213475.1 Nereocystis luetkeana | reverse complement strand
TCTGAAGTCTCAGGAGGGCTAGTAGATGATCTGCAATAGATATTCTAGATGATCTAGAGGATCTAGACGAACTAGCTGATCTAGATGATCTAGATGATCTAGATGATCTGTCCGGTGCGGCAAGTGCTTCGTGTCAACACCCACCGATGCCTTTTCCTGGAAAAGCACAGCAGTATCGACCCTCTGGTAATAAATCACATATCAGGAAATCTGGCCTAGAAATACAAATAAATAAGAAACTAAGTAGCCTAGGCACTCGCTGTCCAACAAGAACATGGTAAGAAACCTCCCCCGTTATCGGTAGGTAGGAATAGTGATCAAGCCAAAATACAGCCGGATGTGAGGTTTATTGCGAGAGGGCCGATATTGCCGTATGCCTCGAGGGGACCGGTCTTTTCGGACACGTCAATGCCTTATAGTACTATGTTTAGTGTAGGGGGGCGGTCGGTCGGTCGGTCGGTCGGTCAAGGAGTCAACCCGTGATCTCCTGGCACAGTTGCTTCCTGGTGCTTAGACTCTCAGTCAGGCCCAGGATTCTGCATGGACTCAAACACGCTCTCTCCTTTTCACCTAGGAGCGGAGCGGAGTGGACGACCACGAACAACCTCGTTCCGTTCCCTTTCGATCCCACAAAGGTCGAATAGGTTCATAACACGCCCCAGACCCAGACTCACGCTCGAACCCAAACACGGGTCTTTACCTAGGAACGGAACGAACGGCCACGAGCAGCCTCGTTCTGTTCTGTTACTGTTAAAACACGCTTCAGGCCCAGGATTGTGCACGGACCCAAACACCGGTATTAAACTAGAAACGGAACGAGCGACTACGAACAGCCTCGTTCCGTTCCGTTCCTGTTTATTCCGTTCCGTTCGGTCTCACAAGTCAAACGGGGTTATGTAAGACTCGCCCTCAGATATTTGGACGCACCCGCAGTAGATCGCCCTACACAGGGCAGGGTACTCCAATGTACAGGAGTACTCGGGAGTTCCGATGGTTACGCATATCTGACAGACCATTTCCCGTGGTTCACTATCTAGATCTTCCCGGGCAGACATGTCCCTGATCTACTGCTATACCTGGTCCTATTAATAGTAGATGATACGCTGGCGCAGGTCATGTTTTGCCGGATGAGGCTTCTGTGTGACACGACCTTTGCACGACTGGTTTGTCGAGGCCCTCTTACAATCTGTGAGTACGGGTCTTCAGGTTGGTAGGCTGTCCAGGTATTTTTCTTCCTGTTGGGATCAAGGCACGGGAGAAGACCCAACCCAACCCCCATCCCTTACCCCAACCCTAGCCGTGACTCCAAACGGCAGCCCAAACAGGTCAAAACTGGCCATAAACGTGGCTGCGCCGCATTTGCATCGAGCGAGGAAATTCCTCTACTGTGGACGACAGTTCCGAAGTGCAGACCGCGCTGCGCCTTTTTTAAGTCAAAAACACCCCTAAAGATTTTCACTCACAGATTGTAGTAGACCCTACTATCGGTTGGGATCTGCACAGTAGTGCCTGGTATCTCTCATAAACGTAAACAGGATCTAGCTCATCTACAGTAGATCGTGGTCTTTTTGATATGTTCGATGTGTACAAGGTTAGGAGCCTACGTCGTCCACGCCCACAGGCTCGCCTACTGGGCTGCCTGGATCCGCTGCGATGACTGCTGCTGCTGCTGCTGCCAATGCCGCCGCCGCCGCCGCCGCCGCTGCTGCTCCTGCCATTGCCCAGTTGGGATCCGACCTCCGCCTCCAGCCATAAGAATCCACCAGAGTGTGCCAGAGGACTGCTTACGGGTCGGGTAAAAGCTCGCGAGTCGGGTCGAATGGAATCACCTAACCCGCCCCGGCCCCACTCAACCCGACCCGTGAGATTTCGAATACCTCCTGACCAGACCAGACCAGACCCGGCCCCACCCGACCCGTGAGTGTTTGAAGACCACCTGACCCGTGAACGGGCCTGGAAAATACCTGGTACAGTTAGTATGATTTGTATGATTTGTATGTGCGTGTTTTACTCTTACTTGGTTACAGTGTGGGCCCGGCAACAAGGAAACCCAACCTGAGCGAGCCATACAGCTTTATTATGACAGCCATCCTTGAACAAGCCTGATCATAGGCTGCAAACCTATCCCTGTCAACATTTTGTGTGTCACTCGCCGCTGAGCACGATTTTTTTTCCTAATCCAATTTTCATAGCACCCCCCCCCCCAAAAAAAAACAAAAGTGAGTCTTACGTTCTTAATACAGCAGGTTTTCCTGCGCTGCTCTGGGCGTAAACAAGAGGGCCGCTTCGACGTTTCGTCGTAAGGATTACCCTGCGCTGGGCAATCGATCGGCGTTTTACCCCTGCAGCTCAGGAGGTAATACTTTTACATTTATTTGTCGTCGTCGAGGACGAGGGTAGGTAACACCTTCACACGTTAACTTGAAGACCAAGCGGTTCTGATATTAACATCGAGAGAGCTAAGCTCATATATGCATAGGAGATTGGTCTTAGTGGGCGCATCAAGACCTCGTTAACCCTTTTAGAACTGCAGTCCCGTTTTGGGGACAAAACACTCAAACTCTAAGTAGTTTGCCCCCAAAACGGGACTGCGGTCCTACAAGGGTTAAGCCTTGTATTATACAGAAGGCGCCCGAAGGTAAGAAACGTCCACAGACCGTAAGAAATCTACGCTGGGTCTTTTCTTTTTACAGTAAGTGTCCTGTACTTGATGTTATTATAAACTGGAATATATATGCTACTATACATAGAAGGCAAGTCTTTTTTGGGACGCGCCAATAACTCGTTACGTATTATGTTACGTGGTTTACAGAAGCCCCCTGCTGCTGGCATGAAAGGTCTACAGTATCGACCGTCTCGTAAAAAAATAGACCTTAAGAACCATGTGGCATAAAAATGAAACGAAATTCAGCAAGGACGAGACACTTCGATCCGCGGGCGGCTTCCGCTCGCCCACAAGGAACAACAGAAAAGAAACACGAAAGAAGCGGACAGAGGGTTCCACGGCTTTAGGTGCACGCCTGCGACTTGCGGATACCAAGAGCCCCATGCTGAAAAGGCTTTTGTCGGGCGGGAAGATTTCGTTTTCTTCGTTCCTTTTGAGAGCACAGCGAGCTGCGGAAGAATGCTCGACATATAAGCTGGCTCTCGCGAGAAATCTGCCTTGATTTCTACCGGTGTCGCCGTCTGGTCAGGACGTACTTTGCTTCGCACGTTTTTTTCGGGCAATGCTGATTGCGCTGTGCTGCGCACTGCTGTTGTGCTTGCGGTAGGTGCTCGACGGCAACATGCTCGTATATACGCAAAAAAGCTAAAAATCCCCCCCAAAAGCAGCAGATTAGAAGAGTGAGGCTCTTTCTTCTTGAAAACGAACGAAAAAGGTAAATAGGCTCGCCTGCCGGCATATATATACTAGAAAATGGCGCTGTTCAAAAGTGGGACCTCTGGGAGTACCCAAGAGAGGTGAAGATGGAACCTCCGCTGGGAAAGGAAGGCAAAAATAGGAAAGTCTATGTATTACGGGGGGCATAGTAAATAGGACCAAATAATATTGAGTGTAAAAAAGCGAAATATATAGGTTTTTGTGTGTACCGTAGGTCCTATTTAATATGGGCCTCCGTAATAGCTCGTGGGCGCTCGCCGTCAAAAAAAGGAGATTGCAAGATATCCTCCTTCTCGCTCCGCCAGAATAAGGTGGGTGCCTAAGGCACGTCGTACGAGAGGGTCGATACCGTGTTTGGCGTTGAGGCTCAACTTCTTGCTTTCTTTTGCCAACCCCCAATGAGCGCAGGCGGCTATTGGCTGGCGCAGGGGATGCAATGCACCCGCCCGACCTTGGGCGCCGTTTCTATCGCCATGTATCTTCTATGTTTATTATATCTCGAGAAAAGGAGCACCCAATTTCTTGATTTACGACCGAAATTATTTGTTACTACTAGAGCGAGCGCCTTCTGTACTGTACATCTTATTATTATTATGCTTGCCATCCGACAATGTGTAGTGTTGTTCTAATAAACGACTATAATAACAGAAAGTGAAGAACTCTCCAGAACAAAAGCGCGGCAGTATCCTACGACAAATAAAAACTGATGTGACGCTCATGAAGACTACTTACTACAACCAACATCCCTCCATCTCGTCCACCAAAAAACGACCACTCCCCTCCTTAAGCACCCCCGAAGAAGCATCTACTAAAAACCCGCTGTCCATCAAAATGGCTGGTTTACGACTGCTACACGCATGTTTCAACGCGCAGAAGGTCGTGCGGTGTTGCTGGTACACACTGCTATCGGTAGTGCCTATGAGAGAGTCCCTGCCGTCTCGCTCTCTCTGTAGCTCTCCCACCTTATTCTCCAACCCTTCCCCCCACACACATCGTATAGAACACCTACAATAGGAAGGGAGGTAGACTTGGTGCATGGGTTTCCCTTTGTTTCCGAGGTGTTCTTCTTTCGGGAAAGTTATGAGTGATCAATGTTGAAGATCATGCCGCACATTGTCGGATGGCAAGGGAGATAATAATAATACTAATAATAATAATAATAATAATAATAATAATAATAATAATAAAATGAGCAACATGAAAGGCAACCTGGTATGTACAGGAAAAAACAGACAAATCGGAAAAATGGGAACGAAACAAAAAATGAGAACGGACGTTTTTTTTAGAAAGCAAACCAATTGTGTACAACTCCAAGAAAAAAAGTTGACAGTCCTGTGGGGCTGTACAGCAGCCTTCGAATGAGCTGTCGCTC
Source organism: Nereocystis luetkeana (assembly GCA_031213475.1). Classification (NCBI taxonomy): domain Eukaryota; class Phaeophyceae; order Laminariales; family Laminariaceae; genus Nereocystis; species Nereocystis luetkeana. Next base: position 20,443 of record JARUPZ010001050.1, on the reverse strand, counting down.
AGACTGGAAGTCCTCGGCATCGCCGCGGTAGCCAGCATCTAGAGAAATCACAATAGAGCCAGCGTATATCGCTTTTTGCGCCCACCCGAAGGCACGAGATGGAGCATGACCGTTCTGACGAGCTCCTCTCACAGGGCTGGCCAAGGGGTTTCGCAGGATCATTTTGGTTATCTGATACACCACATGGTTCTGGAGATACCGCTTGGTTCTCATTTTAGGCTTCGTTCCCATTTTTCCGATTTGTCTGTTAAAAGAGAAGACGTTCGGGAGTTACAGAAGTATAGAACTCAATCGTACTTTAGTAAGAACTCAAGCCTGGACGAGCTTTCCTGTTTCTAGTTTCTGTAGGTGTCCTGTACTACTGTAGTATGGGTTATAGTATTACACCCGCCCGACCCCGAGCGCCGTTCCTTCGGTCAATCTTCCAGTTTCTCGGGAATAAAAGAGCCTTAAATTTCTTTCGAGCGATTTTTTTCAGAGCGGGCGCCCTCACCTACTCCTAACAAGAAAACGAGCAATAATACCTGGTACGAAAGGCAGGCTTAGATTTGAAGGAAAACGCGTTTTTTTTTGCGGGAGTCGTTATACTGAAGTTCGTGTAGAATGCCCCCATACTTGAATAAGTAAGAATTGGTTGTGGTAGTCTTCATGCGCGTCACATATAAGAAGAAGAAGAAGAAGAAGAAGAAGAAGAAGAAGAAGAAGAAGAAGAAGAAGAAGAAGAAGGAGAAGAAGGAGAGGAAGGAGAAGAAGGAGAAGAAGAAGAAGAAGAAGAAGAAGAAGAAGAAGGAGAAGAAGAAGAAGAAGAAGAAGAAAAAGAAGAAGAAGAAGAAGAAGAAGAAGAAGAAGAAGAAGAAGAAGAAGAAGAAGAAGAAGAAGAAGAAGAAGAAGAAGAAGAAGAAGAAGAAGAAGAAGAAGAAGAAGAAGAAAAAGAAGAAGAAGAAGAAGAAGAAGAAGAAGAAGAAGAAGAAGAAGAAGAAGAAGAAGAAGAAGAAGAAGAAGAAGAAGAAGAAGAAGAAGAAGAAGAAGAAGAAGAAGAAGAAGAAGAAGAAAAAGAAAAAGAAGAAGAAATCCAGCCTGGACCAGCTTCCCTGTTTCTTGTAGGGTGTGCTGTCCTGTAGTGTAAGAGGGCAGCCGGTCAAGGGTCGGTTTCCTACAGCAGCAGCATCTTCGGCCAGACCACACTTTGTTTTCCCTGATGATGGCCGAACCGCGGACATTTCGTACCCGGCTTCGTGCAATAGTGCGCCACACCTCCGTCCACAAGCACGGCCACGGCCATGAGATTCCTCGGTGCACCACCACCACACGGAAACATCACGTATAATAACCTGATGGTGCCGATCATCTCTCTCTCTCTCTCTCTCTCTCTCTCTCTCTCTCTCTCTGTTTCTCTCTCTCTCTCTCTCTCTCTCTCTCTCTCTCTCTCTTTTTTTCTCTCTCTCTCCCTCTCTTTCTCTCTCTGCCTCCTCAAGGCAACTACAGCCCCACCTACCTTGCAGCCCACACGATACCACATACATACCCTCAGACGGCCTTGTTTTCGAAGCTGGTTTTCTCGACAACTGGGAGAGTGCAGACGCCCAGCGACGCGCCCGTGGAAGTATTTCGACGAGGCCTTTCCAATGTCACCGTTTTCGTTGTGCGTGCCGCCTTTGTTTTGGTGATATACACCACTCTGAGCGGAAATATAAACAACACTTGGTGTTCATATTCATGTTTAAACGATCATTATAAAGCCGCCCAGACTGGTAGTCGATTCGAACATCCATCGCGGGGTGTGCTCTATTTTAATAGATTAATACAGCGCCCCCGGTGGCTCGGTAGGTGGTCCGCGTGCCTATCAAGATCATTTTCGTCGGCTCAGGCCTCACCGACTGCATGCTCGTACAGTAGCGACTCTTTCTTGCATAAAAAAAAGATAAGCGGAAAGTGCGAGAGCGTGAGTTAGCTACATTCGATGAAAATCGACGAGCAGTGGGGATGCTGAACCCTCTGCGCGACAAAAAAAATGGCACGTACCGGGGGGGAGCAGGGACGACACCTGTGACCACGGCTTGTCCAGAAGATCGCTGAGGGTAAAACATCCTACGCGTTACGAGATAGGCTGGAAAGTAAAAGTGATTAAAAAAAAAATGTGTCATACGAGTAGTAGTGTGTGTGTTCTTCACAATGTCATTTTAAACCGTTCGTTCTACCCGTCGACATCCAGCACAACCCAGCGTCCGCGTCGATTCTTCAATCCTAGAGAGATACTATTATTATTAATAGTACAAGATACACGCTCCGTGGCCACAAAACTACGCCACATATATACTACCAGTATTATACAGCACATACCTGGTCCGTACATTGTTATGCAGTAAGCAGAGTAGACAATGCAATAACATGTATCGTAGCACAGGAGGACCGCTATGATGACGTACCATATATTAATAGATCTCATGCAATAGGAAGGGAGCCAGGCGCACCATCTTTTGTTTACCTACAGTACGTACAGTAGTACGTTGTGCCCGGGTGGGGCATCGATGACTCTCTACTTTACATGCTCCCTGCTCTCACCTTCAGTTGTGTTGATCAGCATCGTCATCGTCATCATCGCCATCTTCGTCACCGTCCCTCGGTTGTTTTTGCCGATATTGACTTTGCCGACCGCTAGGTCTACCACCGTCCGTAAATGTAAGTTTCGTTGGAATGTTGATATGGATGACAAAAATGTCCTTATATTTCCGGACAGAGTGGTACGAGCATCTTCGTGCACCAGGTATCAGGGGGTGCGTGTTCGAGATGAGATCTATTGAAACGGCGAAGATACGGCACGCAAAAAGGCTCCAACGAGTGGGAAGTGAACCGCGAGAACTACTTACTGTGGTTCGGAAATCCCGTCACAGCAGCAGTCGTAGCGGCAACACCGGCAGCACCAGCAGCACCGGCAGCAGCAACATCACCAACCAGCAGCAGCACCAGTAGTAGTAGTATAGCACCAGCGCCACCAGCACCACGCAGCCTTTTACGAGGTATCTTTCCCGTGCGCCTCGCGAGAGATGTGCGCTGTCCGACAGCCGAGGGAAAGAAGCAGCTCCAAAGAAAAGAGAAAAGTGAGCTGCTGCGAAATGTTGGGGTACATCCCATCACAGCAGTGGCGGCAGCAGCAGCAGCAGCAGCAGCAGCAGCAGCAGCGCCAGCGCTACTAGTGGCTCCAATCAGCACCACAGCAGCGCCAGCCTTTTTAGTGTCTTCCTTCTTGCGTCTTGCGAGCTATATGGATAATCGCTGACCGGGGGCAACCGCCGCCACGAGGCCAGGGGCAGCTACTACTGCTGTATATCTACGGAGACTGTCACGGTGCGTCAGGGGCTTTGACCGAAAGAAAACAACGCCACCACCCAAGCGGTTTGAGATACGCATGGCTCAGTATCCGAATCCACATGTTCATGATTATCATGATGCATGATTGACTGTTTTTTATATGGTCTATATTCCACGAGTGAGTGTATACATCGTTATACTACTGTACTATACTACTGTAGTACCAATTGCGCGGTAGTATCAATTGCGATGATACATTTAATGCGTGTGTTATACGAAGTAAATATAGACAGTTGTTATTACCTTCGGCCAAGTATTATGGGAAATTTTTGAGACGTTATTTCTGGCTTTTTCAGCGATCTCCGAAGCCCAAAAATCAGAACCATCTATTATGGGACAGGAAATCATCGATATTTTTGATCTCAGTTCCTGGAGGGGGCAAAAATCAGCAAAACCTCTCAGAACTGAGCTCAGTTCTGAGAGGTTTTGCTGATTTCTGAGAACTGAGATTTTTCGTATTTTGGGTGCTACATCTCACTACTACTGCCAGCCCACCCATCTACCTGCGCACCTGCCACCCGTCACCCACCACGCGAAAGCATCAAGCCGACGGCGGGCGGTAACTACGGCGCTTGTGTAAAGAGAGATGGCTTCTCCTTCACATGGAAGCAATATTAGCGGTGGCAGCAGCAGCTGCAACAGCGGCACCAGCAGTAGCAGAAGCAGCAGCAGCACCGCCAGCAGCAGCAGCAGCAACAGCAGCAGCAGCAGCAGCAGCAGCAGCAGCAGCAGCAGCAGCAGCAGCAGCAGCGATGGCGACTCGATGTCGCCGGCGCTAATCCTCCCGTGTTTGGATGCTGAAACCACGCTCGCGGCCGCCGCTGCCTTCGCAACGTTTGAAGACGACGAGGAGGACGCTGAGACGCCTGCCGTAAAACGCTCGCGACGTGCCAAGCCACGCCCAGACTACAGAAAATCAACTTGGATGAAGATGCTACAGGCCGAAGCCAAGCTGTTGGACCCCACCTCAGACGAAGCCACGATCTTTCGCAGGCGCTTCCGCATACCGTACCCCTTCTTCGTGAAGTTGGTGGACATCGTCAGGGAGCAACGGTGGTTTCCTTCTCCGGAATTTGATGTTGCTGGTCGGCGCTGCATCCCCCTCGAGCTGAAGGTGTGTCACAGAGCGATTTTTGGTCTGTTTTTTTTCAAATAAAATATCAAGTTGTATGTACAAGTACGATACAACAGCAGCAGCAGCAGCAACAGTAGTCCCCAGTTCACCAGAGGATACAAACACCAATGCGGCAGTCATATTCACATGATACCACTCGTGTACGGAACCAGGTACCAGGTACATCAGCACTACATATTTACGAGTATGTCACACGTTGTGTACTCTGTGTCCTCGTACTGCCGTACAACAGCAGTCACTTGAAAGTGCAGCACCGAATGCATTTCGTAGCAACGCGTATGATAAGTATGGTATGAATCGTACAATAACCTAACGCCACTCGCTGCTGCGTACGACCACGTACCCGGCGCTTGTCACACTCGCTGATGATTTTAGGCTCGTATCATATCAGACAACTTTCTAGTCTAGAGTGCAGTGTATTATTATATCATACGAGTTCAGCTGTCTTATGTACGCTGTATATCTACCTGGTTTGATATGCAGAAGGTGACCCTTGTGCCATCGGGATTGGGGGTCCTGGTATACTGACGTCCCTTATCAGAGTTGGTACAGGTCCCTTACAGTCAAAGTGGGTAACGGTGCGCAGTAACTAGAGGTCCCTTATATACCGTTTTCCCTTATCGCGGGGTCCCTTAAAAGGGGATACCTACTGTACTGTACCAGGTATCATATATATATCAAACTTACTCGTATAACTATACCTGGTACTGTTTGTTGTATTACCCGTACCTTTGCTGCTCGTACCTGGTACCAGGCACAAGGTACCTGGTACGTGGTACAAGGTACGTGGTACGTGTGACCTGGTCCTATGAATACCCACACACCCAGGTGATAACAATTTGACAATATACTCGTATTATCACCGGGTTTGTTGTCGGGGGGTGGGCTATGTAACGTATCCCGAGTGACAAGCACCTGGCACGGGTGATAAAGTGACGGTCGCAAAACGAAATAAAAAAAAAATCACCGGGTGCGCCAGGGTGTGCTCATGTGGGGGGGGTGTTACCTTACGGGAGAGTGTTTTATTCAGTGGTTGTATGATCCGCATAGCAGTTTCTTAACAAGCCGTGACCACAGATGCCTACCCTCCTATGATAGTTCATTTGATGACAAAACTGCGCATCACTCGATCGCGTGCCACGTCCGCTCAACATATTTCCGTCGTAACCTCTGTATTGATTCCGCCTATACGCGTTGCAGGTGATGGCGTCACTCTACATCCTCGGGAGGGGAACCTGCTTCGACACGGTCAGTGAGCTTTCGTTCATCAGCCAGCAGTCGGTCGGCCACATCTTCCACAAATTCTGCGCAAAGTTTGCCGTCCACATGTACGACAAGTGGATCAAGCTTCCGACGGGAGATGATCTTGAAAGGGTCATGCGGCAATACGCGTATGTGGGATTCCCTGGTGCCGTGGGTTCGACGGACGTTACCCACGTCGCTTGGGGTTGCACGCCCCAGTCGCATGCTAGGAGGTGTGCCAGTCATGGGGGTAGGACCTGGCGTCGCCTCTGTCGTTGCGGCTGCCTCCGCCGAAAGAGCTGTCTCCCATCCTTCGGCCAAGGGACCAGGTACCTCTTGAAGCTGGACCTTAGTTTTGAGGGCCTCCTTGAGTTCATTGTAGACAAGACGACGTTCTTCATCGTCGCCGTTGTCGCGGGCGAGTGCGAGTCGTCTCTCAAGGTGTTTGATTTCGCGATCGTGCACCTTGACTTTCTGGCGATTCGCGTGCCGGATCGAGCGCACGTGGTCGGCGTGTTTCTTCCGTCTCGCCTTGTCTTGATTCGCCAGTTCCTTCTTTTTCAGCGACTCTCGCCATTCCCTCATCGCCAACGCGATGTCTCCACTCTGGTGTTGTTGTCGCTCGAGGATATCTACCACCTTGCGCTTGGTGCCGCTTTCGGCTTCGATGTTGACGGCCACCTGGTTTGCCTCCATAGCCTTTTTTATGCCACGCCTGCTCGTCTTGCCGTCAGACGCTGCGAGCAGTTTGATGCAGTTCGGGCTTTCGATTCCTATTTCAGGTGACGCCGAACCTCCCGACAACTCCTCGGATTCCGGTGACCCGGCTGCAGGCGGTGTCTTCCGACTAGGGCCGTCTGACGAAGAGAGGGCGAGGTCACTATCGTTTTGATAACTGAACGGCCCGAACAAGGCGAAAGTCAGCAAATTGACGTGGATCCAATGCTCCGGCGCTTCCCCTTCGTCGCCCGGAGAACTTTCGCCCGATGACACGGGATCCGCAGTTGGGTCGATTTCGCCGCTGGAAGCCGCTGCTTCAGCCGCCCTCCTCTTGCCTTCGCTGGACAGGCTCCACATATGGTTGTTGAGGTTGTTCATGAAGTCTGTGGCTTGTGTTCCGGATTTTAGCTTCTGCTCGGGTGCGTTCCTGGGAGTAAGTAGACATCGACGGTGGCGGGGTAAGGTTTCGGATATAAATGTCGGTTTTGTTCGACGAGCTTGTCCACTGGTTGAATGCGATGGCGAGGAAGTGCGTCCGTGTGAAGGCCATTCAAGTCCTAGTGCTCGGCGTCATCGACGAAACTGAGTTAAAACCGTATCACCAACGTACTACAATTCGGAGCAGAGGTACGACGAGTTGTTTCTGAGTAAAGGAGTTTGTCGTGGTGAAAATGGCATCGGATTGATCCTGTGCCTGACAAATAAAAATAAATATTGACCTTCGCTTTCCTGAACTGTCGTGACGGAGCTACGTCGAGCAGTAGCAATGGAGGAATGCCGAACGACAAAAAAAAATCAAAACACCAAGCAAGGCTTTTCACGGCGTAGAACCGAACCGCGGTGCTTTTCTACATGTACTTCCCCTCATTGCGGTTCGGATTTTAGTATTTGAGAATCGTACGGTGTCGTGCGGTGCGGATTTTGGTTTTTGCTTTTCATACGTTGCGGTGCGGTGTGGTGCGGTTACGGTGCGGCGCGGTGCGATCAAAAAGGGTCAAAATAATCACCGCACCGTACCCGCACCGTATAAATTGATGTTTGCACGGTTTTTACTTTGGTGACAATTCAACGATGCGGTTGGGTGCGGGTGTTGATTTTTTATATCGTACAATGCGATGCGATGCGGATGCATATTTTTGATAGTCGCACGGTGCAGTGTGGTGCGGTTCCGTTAAGAGCAAAACCCTCCTGCGCGATGCGGTTGTTAAATCGCGACGAACCGAACCGCACCGAAAGAAACACCGCACCGTGAAAAGTCTTGAAAATAACTCTGCTTTTTTATGAGTGCTTTATGAGGAGACACTCTGCTTTTTTATGAGTGCTTTACGAGTAGACAATGCCGGTTTGTACCGGTACATAATACGTAGACTTACGTGCTATATCGCGTGGGGAGAACATGAGAGGGTTAAGTCTCAATGCAGCATGCGTCATCAGAATAGGAACGTACTATTCGAAGACAGGGGGTGTTGTGTTCAATGTCAAGCACTCAACAGCTGTCGTGTACTGGTGTCATACCAGCGGTATCATATTCATATCTCTTCGTTCCGAAAAACTTGTTCTTAACTCTTCGCTTGGAGTCGAAAGAAAGGATGTCCTTCCTTGTCTCATTTACAAGACTTAGTTCACCAGTATTCGTGTATTCGTATTTATAGTGTAAAAAAAACGACAACGTGTGCTACTCACCGATCTAGGAACGTCGCCATATCCCTGCGGCAGGTCCTCCCCGCCTCGTCGTATCGCGCACAGAGTTTCGACCCGTTCGTGAGGTAGCCGTTGTTTGCATCTGTGAAACACGAGGAAGCAGAGGAAGCAGAGTTGTTTCATAAATCTAGCGGAACGAGGAGTTACTTGACACAGACAGAAAATGATTTATTACATACATACTCGGGAGTATCTAAGCGCCTTTCGCGACCAAGCGATATACTGGTAATATTTAATTTGTGAGGGGATGGGGGGTGGTGATGAAAAGAAACTCCTACTCGTACGTAAGATGCGAAACATTTATGATGTGCTCAGAGTGCTCCATTTGGCACGGTCTTCGGGATCCCATCAACGCAAGTAAGTGAGGCTCACATTCATTTAGTACATACAGCAGTGGGCGTCCCACTTAAGTGCGGCACCTTTGAGTGCGGTCATGTTGAAAGTTTCATGTGTAAAGTTTCATGTTGAAAGTTAAATCGACGTTTTGTGAAACTTCGTACCTGGTAAGTTCTTTCAGTTAAACTGCTTTAGAGGATATTCGATGGACGTGCAGCGGTCAAGGGTGTAAAACCGACAGTTCCATACTAAAACCTAGTAGTTCCGCGTCAGTCAAGGTAAATTATTTGAACATTGCCGTCTGTCAAGGGTCTGGGTGAAGTGCCGTCTCCTGACATCTTGTCGTACCCTACCCAAACATGCCACAGAGACTTCTGCAACTCCCATCGGCGCTTTTGCTTGAAAGAAAAAGTTCGTGGAGGTGTCTGCAGCTCATCGGAGAGACAGCAGTATGATGCTCATCGGACAGACAGACAGACAATTTCTTTTTTTTCGATTCTAGAAACCACAAATGTACCACTTGTGGAACAACGGTTCTGAAGATTTTACATACCTGGTAAGTAAACAGCAGATGCTGTGGGATCTCTCGCAGTACACGATACACCAGGTATGCCGCAGCTGCTGTGGATACGATTGGCGCTGCTCTGTATTGGTGTTTTTCTACTAGACTGCGTGCGGCGCGCACCCTTATTTCTCTTGCGTCCCCTCCGAAGGGGAATCTTGTAATACGTACATACTCGTACGTACTCATGTACATACTCGTACGTACCGTACTCGTAGTGCTTCTACTGCTGTAGTCGTACCTGGTACGCATTCAATGTAAACCGCTTCGCAGTATGTGTGTATGTATACCATCGCAAGCTACAGCCTCGGATTACTTCGTGTATTAATACATCTATCTGTTGACCATTCCGGGCACATTCGTCGCGGAAGCGGCGAGGCGAGCCGGCTACCTGCGCCAGCACGCCGTGGCCAGCACGCCGTGGCGACGCCCGCTTACGAGTACAGTAATACTGCTGTGCGTACTCGTGCTCTACTTCATTTCACGAGTACGTACAGCAGTAGTATTACTGCTGTACTCTCATACCTGGTACCGGTACTATTTTACACCACATAAAAGGTGCCTACGCTGGTTGTGGAAACCAACATGAACGACTCGCCTGAGAGTGTAGTCTTTCCTAGCATGTCCCTGGTGAGCCACGCAGGACGCTTGGTGATCCCTCCCTCCTCAGCTAACCACTCGACCGCGTGCTCCAACACGAAGTTCTTGTACGAATTGGCCACCTCACGGTGTCTGGTGGCGGTGCTCATCTCGCGTCCGCACCGCTTGACGCCGAGGACAGCTAGGTATATCAGTGGATTCTGGACGATCTTCAGAGATAAGGAGTCTTTGCTAGGACGCGCACCGAGACGGGCGTTCAATCTACTCAACACCCATTGTGCGTACGGGTTTGCTTCGGAGTTCAAGCTCGCTCATGACTGAGCGCAGGCCACCTACTACCCTCTCGATCCTGCTCTGTCTGATGCTGGGGTGAAGAGCGTGTGCTGGTACGTGCCCGGTGCCCGAGGTTCAAAATTCAAACGAGCAGCACCGAAAGACCAACCAATACTATACAAAACCACTTTTAAAAATCAGAACCCATAATACACGTTATATATTTTCACCCACACTTTTCTGTAGCCCGAAAACTCACAAAATAAAAAGACAGAAATAACGTCTCAAAAATTTCCCATAATACTTGGCCGTAGAGTATAGAAAGTGAACAGATAGATGCGTGTGTGTTTTTACAGGTGTCTCTATCTACCGTACCAGTATTTTTTTTTTTTTTTTTTTTTTTTTTTTTTTTTTTCCATCCCATTTATTATCTTCGCACATCTTCTTCTCTCTCTCCTTCCAACTCGTAACTCAGATCCGGGGTCACATAGCAGGCTCTTCTCCCCCCTTCCCGCTACGGTACGTGCCTTCATTTTTTATCGCGAGAAGATTTCAGCCTTTTCTTCCCTCGTCGACTCGCATCGAATTGTGCCTACCCACGCTGCAAGGCGCTCTCAACAATTGAATCCCTTTTTTATATTTTTGCAAATAAAGTCAAAGTCCGACCCTCCTGGGGCTCGAACCCAGGACTCAAACAAGTAGAATTCGAGGTTAACCACTTGAACCACCGGGGCGACCGTACCCGTCGGCGTCCAGTAAAAAACAATACCATCATGATGGCACAGTGCACCACCCAAACGGTTTGCGGTACGCACCCCGTGCAGTATCCGAATCCACGTACGTATTCATGATCATCATGATGCATGATAGACGCGTGACGGTCTTCTCCGTTTTGTTTGTACTGCTGCTGTTGTTTTTTTTTCACGTACAGCATTTTGTTTTTTTTTCATCACTTTTTTACTTTCCAAGTCTTTTTTGTATTAATAGGAGGTTTTATACCCTCGGCGATCTTCTGGATAAGCCGTGGTCACAGGTAGGTGTCGTCCCTTCTCCCCCCCGGCACGCGTGCCTTTGTTTTTTGTCGCGCATTGGGTTCAGCATTCCCACTGCTCGTCGATTTTCATCGAATGAATGTAGCTAACTCACGCTCTCGCGCTTTCCGCTAATAATTTTTTTTTATGCAAGAAAAAGTCCCTATGAGCATGCACTCGGTGAGACTTGAACCCACGAAATTGATCTTGATAGGCACGCGGACCACCTACTACGTACCAAGCCACCGGGGACGCCGGCGTTACACAACAGATTATATACCAAATGCGCCATGATGTTGCGCGCTAAGAGTAACAGGTAAATAAATATAGACAGACAGTTGGTCAGTTATTAGTTGGAGTCTATTTTATTTAGTGAGTATAAATACATGCATACAGGTATATATATCGTACCAGGTACCTGGTAGGTAGTAACAAAAAGTGAACTGAAGAAGAGTCTGATGTGTGTGTGTTATTTCGCACCAAATACGTTCTTTCTACCCACAGAGATATTTCAAGTACGTTGTTATGCAGTATATATACAGTATAATAAGCAGAATAGCGGCAATGCAATGCCATGCCATCGTACTGGATACGACATGCCCGACATACACGTTCTACGAAAAAGAGAAAGCAAAAAAAGCAAACAATCGAAAGAAAAAAGAAACAGAAAGAGAAGGTAAAAGTGTCGTAACCCCTCGCAGGGGATAAGGCAGACAATGCAGGACGAGCTAAGGAAACAATATATACCACACTACTACTTTTTTTTCTTTCTTTCTTTTTTTTTTGCTCATCCCATTTATTATCTTCGCTCATATTCTTCTCTCTCTCCTTCCAACTCGTAACTCAGATCCGGGGTCACATAGCACGCTCTTCTACCCCCTTCCCGCTACGGTACGTGCCTTCATTTTTATCGCGAGAAAAATGCAGCTTTTTCTTCCCTCGTCGACTCGCATCGAATTGTGCCTACCCACGCTGCAAGGCGCTCTCAACAATTGAATCCTTTTTTATTTTGATTTTTGCAAATAAGGTTAAATGTCCGACCCACCTGGGGCTCGAACCCAGGACTCAAACACAAGTAGAATTCGAGGTTAGCCACTTGAACCACCGGGGCGACCGGCCTACTGTAGGCATTTGAAAAGGAATATATTTAAGACTCGAAACCAAGTGAAATAACAGGCAAAAATAAATAAATAAACAAACACAGCACTCTCCAGGCAGCCGCAGCAGTGCCACTACTACTATAGACACATAAAACAGAGTAAATACTCGAAACCAAGCGAAGTAGCAAGCAACACAACAGAAACAAAGCACCCTCCAGGCAGCCGCAGCAGTTTGTGTTGCAAGGATAGCTTAGGCAGGTTCTACTGCCATTAATAGTCGGTCTGGAACCTTGCTACCCTGTCTACCGTCTCCGTCCTGCTCTTCTTGTCGATCATGCCCCACCCCCGAAGAGGATGCGTCGGACAATGTCAAACAAAGCAGACTCGTCATCCACCCACGCCACAACACTCTTGCCATAAAGACAACAAGAAATATGATAAATAACATTAAGAACGTAATGAGCAGTAAGGAGCAAGGACAGCACATGGAGTAGACACGCCGAAAGTTGGCACAGAAGGGAGGGAGGTAGACTTGGCGCGTGAGTTTCCTTTTGTTTCCGAGGTTTTCTTCTTTCGGGAAAGTTATCAGTGATCAATGGTGAAGATCATGCTGCACATTGTCGGATGGCAAGAGAAATACGATTAATGATAAGGAATCCCACAAATCGCGGAGGATCAGAGCGCAAAAAAAAGGAGTATCACGTTCGAAGCAGCTGCAGCAGCAGTTGACCGCGCGTTATGAGAGACGGTAAACCCAAAAAATATACCGTATGATATTGCGCGCCATAAGTAAATGCAGATATTTTGAGTCAATTTAAGCAGTGCTTTTCGCGAGTCACGGGGTGTTCAAAATGTCACGGGTTGGGTTGGGTCAGGAAAAAAATGTTAAAAATGTCACGGGTCGGGTCGGGTCGGGTCGGCTTGTGACAAAAGGTTCTCCAATATCGCGGGTCGGCTCAGATCGGGTCAAGAGTTTTTCAAATTTCACAGGTCGGGTCGAGTCGGGTCACGAAAATTTCAAATCTCACGGGTCGGGTCAGGCTGGGTCAGAAGGTGATGAAAAGCTCGCGGGTTGGCTCAGGTCATCACCCGCAAGAAATGGGCCACCCGCGGGTCGGGTCAGCATGACCCGCGAGTTGTTTTCTGCTGACCCGCGGGTTTGGCCCGCGCATCCGGTTTGCGAATCCGACACTTGAATCACATCCCGTTATCTTACCCCAAGGTTTATCTCGTACTAATACTCAATAGTTCCCCTTTGGTATCATATTCAAACATTAAAACACCGCCACATGTTCAGATACGCATACAAGATCCATCCATACACACTAAAGCCAGGCAAAATATCGCGGCGGGGAACAAAAATTACTCTTTTTTTTCCAAGTTCGACCCACGGGCCGGACCCGCGGGTCGACACTTCCCGCTCTCTTACCGAAAGGCTTCTCTTCTACCAATACGAGATATATAATGTAGACTTGGTGCATGGGTTTCCTTTTGTTTCCGAGGTTTTCTTCTTTCGGGAAAGTTGTGAGTGATCCATGTTGAAGATCATGCTGGGCATTGTCGGATGGCAAGAGAAGCACTAATAATAATAGTACTCCTGACATGATACTTGTGGCACTATTGATGTTCTGAACTAAACTTGTCAGGAAGAATAAACCGATATCGACAGCGGTTTTTCGTGCTTTTAGAACGACGATAGTTTTTCCATACATGTTCTGCCTCGTCAGAAGTGATCGCCGTCGGCGTGCAATCCTCAGAAAAAAACAAACAAACAAACAAAACGGGTCAATAGTCGGGGAAATAAGTCGCGGAGTCTAAAAATAGTAGGCGCCGACACCGGAAAAAAGGGTAAATTTTGTTTTTGACGATTTCCATTTATAAATCCATATGTTGTAGAAAAACACGGAGATCCCACGCCGACGTCGATCGAGCTGTCATTGGCTCCAAAGAAATCAGGGTGTTGCCTTATTCTTCTAGATATGTTTAGGTCCTCGGTTCACCAAAATCATTTTCCCTTTGGTACCCTATTCAAACAATGAAACCGCCAATTCCATATACGCATATGCCCATATCTATCCATACCCACTATATACAGCCAGGCCACTCATGGGCCGCGGGGAACAAAAATAACTGCTGGTATTAAATTATTTTTAGAGTGTCCACCCATGTGCCGGATCCGTGGGTCGAACCCGCGGGTCAAGATAAATGCTCTCGCGGGTCAAAGTGACCCGGCTCGCATGAAGCCCGTGTCTCACGGGCTAATCGGAAGGTGGCGGGTCGGGTCGGGTCGGGTCGGGAGGTTTTATTGTATCGTGGTTCGGGTCGGGTCGAGTCATGAGATTTTCAACTCTCACGGGTCGGGTCGGGTCAACATTTTTCTAAATCTCGCGGGTCGGGTCAGATCGGGTCGGGTGAAGAGTCTTTAAAAATCTCGCGGGTCGAGTCGGGTCAAGTAAACACGCCTCAAAAAATCCGTGGGGTCGGGTCGGGTCACTTGACCCGACCCGGTCCGTGAGGTTTGACCTGACCCGCGAAAAGCCCAGAATATGAGTGAATATAGATACATATATACACATAGGTATTGTGAAGTGAATACTGGTAATTACAGATAGATACCGGTCGGTATGTTTTATCTCCATCAAGAAGTGGGTAGTTTCGGCACACAGGTTTGTTGGATAGTCTCCTTAATATCTGTTGTATTTGCCTGTTGACCCTGGATTGCATCCCGCCGAGGTGCCTCTGTTTTTTTTGTGGGCGATCCGGAAATAAACCTCCAGTTAGTTGACTTGATGCTTCGGCAAGCACTTGAGGGTCACGGTGGGGTTGGACGGTCGAAAGGCGAGAAGCGAGCAGTTCATCAGGGATAAGGATGGCACGCTTTTAAGGGGCAAGGTGCGCATTCGTGAACGGTGGGCGGGTTTTTTTCGGTACCCCCCTGACCACGAAACCTTCTTAGCTTGACCCAACCATCAGCGCCCTATTTCCACGGCCGTTGGCGCCATCTCTTGGAAACGAACAGACCATGGATGACATGACGGCGGTAATCTGGGGTATGCCAAACTGGAAAGCGGTGGGACCAGACTCTCCCTTCCGGCCGAGATACCGAAACTCGACCACCCTGAATTAATCCGATGCATTGACAGCTTGCTTGTCAACGTGTGGAGAACGGGTGACGTCCCCCAGTAATGGACATAGGCGACGATTTTAAGGTCCTCCAGAAAAAAAGGATCGCTCTGATTGCAACACCTACCGAGGGGGTTCGCTTGTTGCCCATTCAGGCAAAGTATTGGCCGGAGATAGTCGCGTCTCGCCTCAGTAACTGTTGCGAGGCCATAGGGATACTCCCCAAACAACAGCGCGGCTTTCACCCAGCACGATCAACAGTCGACATGCTGTTCGTCGTGCGCCGAGTGCAAGATTTCGGACGAGCTAGAAAAATCCCCTAGTACTTCATCGACCTGCAGAAAGCTTATGACTCCGTAGAGCCGTTGTGGGTGGTGCTCGCACGCTTCGGTGTAGCAGAGCAGATGCTAACCGTTATCCGCCAGTTCCACGAAGGCATGCGAGCCCGCGTGGGTACAGAGGACGGTGAGCACTCGGAACGGTTAGACGTCACTCAGGGGCTGCGGCAAGGATGTGTGCTGTAACCGCTTCTGTACATGCCGTGCTGGTACGCTTCAGTGAAGACTCAAATATTCAGAGGTACTTGGTTCACCTCGAGGAGGACCTCGGGGGGGACGGGGTGAAGGTTGACCCACTATTAATAACATGCGTACGGAGGGCAGCGTGGGGGTATGTTGTACGCGGACGATGCAGGCATTGTGTCTAAGGGCCATTCCTAACAACCAAAATAGAAATACGGTGCGAGATATACCTCTACTTCCTCTGTCTCATAAGTCTGTGCCGTTACGTTTTTGCGCCCCCTTAAGGGTGTCCGATCTGTTTTCCGTTTTTTTTGTTGAATTCTCCGGCGTTTTTTTAGCAAGAAAAAACTTCTTTTTTTTTTTAGCTGGTGCTTGAACCATGCGGCCGAACGGCCGGAAAACATTGAGTTGGCCCCAAAACGGCCAAATTTTGCTCCTTTCCAGGGAGGGGAGTGGTGGGGCACTAAGCCTAACCCCCCCCAAAAAAAACAAGAATTATCCCCAACCCTAAAGCTAACCCCCCCTATACTGAATCATCCATAACGCGTCCCCCATGCTAAAACCAGTATACTAGTGACCCCCACACTAAAATCAAGACACTTGGGGTCCCACACTAAAACCAAGACACTTGGGGGTCTCACACTAAAACCAAGACACTTACGGGGCAAAAAAACAACAGTAGTAGGGCCCGAACCCAACCCCCCCCTCTACTCAACGATCCATGTCCCGTCCCCCCATACTCAAACCAGTATAATAGTGACCCCACACTAAAACTAATATACTTTTGGTTCCACATTAAAACCAAGACACTTGGGGGGCCCACACTAAAACCAAGACAACTGCGGGGCAAAAACAGAAAATGTCGATTAATCGTCCTCGCTGTCGCTGGGACTCGATAGCATCCAGGCGTAAGCCTTCTCTAAAGCCTCCTTATCGTATTTTACCACCCTCTCCAACGTTCCCTCCCTCTGTCGGGTACTTGGGGGCGTATCCATCGTTTGTAGTGTGTGTGGGGTAGGTTTGGGGTGGTAATCACGAATTATCACAAGAATTCTCATAAAAATTCTCATAAAAATTCTCAAAAAAGTTCTCAAAAATATTCTCAAAAAAGGGCCAAAATGGGCATATTTTGACCTAATTTTAGTGTATAACATGGTCTTCGTTTTTTTTTTTTTTTTTTAGTCAGCTTTGTATGTGTTTTGCCTTTCTAACGCACCCGACCAAAGGCTAAACATCAACGTGTAAGTACCCTAACATATGAGCGCCCATAACGGCACAGACTCATGAGACAGAGGAAGTATATGTTTATTTTTTTGTCGTGAGTCATGACAAAAAAATCACGATCCAGGGCGCCCTTTTTTTTTTTACTTTTTCCGAAAAAAAATAAATCCCGTGTCGTGAATTTTGTCGTGTCTCAAAATACGCCTGATCAAGACACTACGCAACCCACCCGCACCAACGGTATCCGAAGGCCGGTATAGGCGCATGGCAGACTCTGCTTCTTACGTCATTAGTGAAAAACGTGTTGCTACTTAAGATACCGCTGGGCGCGAGCTAACTAACGAGCGCGTTGTAGAGCCACAGCTCGAAGACAGAAGCGAAAATGATTTCAGCTTGCCACAGGCCAGGCCGGGGAGATGGTCTTTGCAGATGGAATCTCGCGGGTCTGGTTTGGTCGGCGGTCACCGAGCTTGGAATCTTGCAGGCTGGGTCAGGCTTGACCGACGGTCGGGGAGATTTGAATCTCACAGGCTGGGTTAGGTTTCGGCCCGTGATTCGAATATACCACGGGCCGGCCCCGTCCAGGCCTGGCCGTGTCCCACTCGCGAGTTGGCTCCACCTGTAAAAAACCGTTGTATTTGAATTATCGGATTTTTCATAATATTGCGAAAAGTATCACGAAACGTGACGTTTTTCATATTTTTTCATTATTAGAACCGATTGACCATGCCAAAAAAGTCACGAATCGTTTTTCTTGTTCTTTAGGAACGACCCTGAGTTGGCGCAGGGGATTGCGCAGATATTGACCATCATTGCGACCGTTTTCGAAGCAACAGGCCTCACCGTATCCGAATTTAAAACGGAGGCCATGCCGCAGCGTACCCCGAACTATTAATAGGCACCCCACAGACCTCACCGCTCGTCATCGAAGCAGCGAAACAGAGGTATAGACAGATGGCGTGTTTATTGTACATGGGTGGCTTTGTCGCAAGCGCTGGCATTATGCCAGAGATCGCACGACGGAACCGACTCGCAAGGGTGTGGTACAATTGGTTCAAACGGGAGCTGTACGATATGGAACATGGCCCATGGACTCTAAATATGCGCATAGCGGACATCCAACGAGCGGCTCACCCGTCGGATGACGTTTGGGGCAATGGCTGGTGGGGACAACCCGGAACCAGGCCGACCAGAAAATATATCTGGGCCCAATGTCTAGCGGTGTTTCTTGTTGGGTTGTTCAATGGGGAGGTGCGGACACTTGACACAACTATTGACGAGAATAGGAAGAAGACGGCAGAGGGTGTGTCTAGGTTCATGAATCAGTTTTCTAGCAGAGGTAGGCGCCCATGGTTACCATCACCGCCTGGAGTACGATTTTCTCTTTCATTTTCTCCCTGCTTTCTTCGTTCTTGCTTCTTGCCTTGCCTTGCCTTTTTCCCTTCGCTCCCTTTCCCTTCCCCGCCGTCATTTTGCCGGTATCTTCCTCTCGGTCGTTTTGCTTCGTTATGCAACAACTATCCGTCCTTGAGTGCGTTCCTTCTGTTAGTAGCAGCCTTTACGATCTCCTTTTTTTGCGTCATTTTTATCATGTTTCATTCCATTTTTATTGTCTTTTTTCTGGTCTTCTTGGTTGTTTTGTCGTTGTGTTTTTGTTCCCGGTTAGCTGATATTGCACTTGACTTGCTTACCCATGCGGATTCGCGATAATTTTTTATTTGGTCTTTTTTTCTGTCTCATTATTTTTAGTACAGTACAACTATGTGACCACATATTATTATGTATTATGCTTGCCTTCCGACAATATACGTAGCGTAGATGCCATCCCGATTCGTATAAACCGAATTCTGAAGTGGCATAATCTCTTTAGGATGATATATACCGGCACCAGGTATACGTAATCAGGACGGGACACGCTGGGTGTACCGATGAGAAGCTTGGTAGAGAAAGGGGGATTTGATGTGAATGCGACGTGTCGGCGGCACTTTCTTGTTAAACTTTTTTCATAACTCTATAGTTACTCTATACCACACTGAATTCCATGTACATTGCTGTAAGTTTCCCCTCATATGCCCCCAAACTCTGTGGTGTGCAGTTTGACCCGCTCGTGCAAAAAAAACACACGACGAGTGTAGGTACTTACAGCAGCGGCCACGCAGAGCGGCGAAGCAGCCCACGGGCTATTTTGGTGCCCGACAAGTAACGTTAGGAGGCATAAGATACGCGCGCAGCATGCTGATGGTACTCATACTACTGCGTGCACACTGCGCATGCTCTAGACAGCAGTTGCAGTTGGTCAAATCTCATTCTACGTAAGATCGCCTCCTTCCCAACAAAAAGGTTCAAGTAAACGCCACCAGGACCAATCGAAACCCTACGTGATATTTTGAAGGCCAACCGCAGGCCAACCTACGACAGATACAGGCTTCCCTTGATAGCTCCCACTCCAGCAGCTCTAGAACTCGAGTCAGCACATAGCAGCAGCACGGACTATGGCTGGTCCCAAGGAGGAGTCAGGGCCACCCAAAAAAGGCAAGCTAAGCAAGCTGGGGTCGCGAATTCTCTCTTGGATTGAACTCGGTTTTTCTATATTTTTTCGTCTACCCACTCTGCCACTACTATGTACGTAAATGTAAGGACCGTTTGCACTACTATATTAAAATCGAGACGTTTATTATGTTTTCGGATACTGTGGAATGTTCTTTATTAGACGATCTTGTCACAGGTTTGAGGGTTTGGGCGCAAAGCACAGCACAGGCCCAACCCGAGCGAGGCACAGCGCGTCTCTCCTCTCTCATCGCAACGTGTACGGCTCCATGCCGCCATGCATGATGCCCCCTGATCGTATCACCGTCGCCGGGCCCCAAAAAGCACTGTCTTCCTTTATACGTGCTGATACAGCAGTAGTATTATTAGTGGATGTTTGAATGGTCGTTTTTGGTTCGATTGCTTTTTTTTCTCTGCATGTATGTATCCGAGGCACCCCAGACAGCAGCAGTCGACGACTACTGGTACCGCGCATTTCGCACGGTGCAGGCAGCACTCCAGACACCAACCGCTGTAGTCAGTAGCCCCGGGTTGGTTGGTTGTAGGAACGGGGGGAACTCTGTGTGGGTGGATACCCGCGGCCATGTGAGTCCGCTTTGCACTTTTTTTCGTGCGCGCCTTCTTCGTCTGTCGTCTCGTGTATTTTCGGCTGGAAGCGTTCGTGCTTTTCCCAGCAAAGATGTCAGGGGACAGCTCTTTCACCCCTTTGACAGACAGCAACGTTTGCCTTGACATGCCTTGACTGACACCCAACTATTAGGCTTTAGTGTGCAACAATTCGCTCTACGCCCTTGACAGCGCACGTGTTGTCTTGCTTGACATGTCTCCTGACATTTTTGCCTCCCAGCCGTTTTTCTTCAAATTGGGCTTCCGGATCTCCCTAGGGCTCCAGCACCTTTGGGCGACCACGGACTCCTTGACGATTTGAGCATTTGAGCCTCGCTAGCACCCAATCGTATCTT
>JARUPZ010001049.1:0-25226 GCA_031213475.1 Nereocystis luetkeana | reverse complement strand
TTAAAGTTAGCTTTAGTTGTAGGTGTTCCGGTTTGAGTCTTAAATAAAGCCCGAACTTAAAATTCTTTATTCGTAAAATTAATAAATACGAGATTGAAATAATTTAGTGAGTATCGCTAATCGGAATGAGAAATAAATAAATAAAGCTTTAAATTAAAACTGTAAAATAATAACTAACTATTAATTTATACTAGGGGTAAAATCTATGACTAAATCGATTAACAATAATGAAACAAATGCAGTAAAAACAAAAACTCCTGCAGGTGAGTCTTTACTTACACCTCGCTTTTATACAACTGATTTTGACGCAATGGCTAACTTAGACATTAATTCAAATAAATCAGAGCTTGAATCTATTATAGAAGAATTTCGTATGGATTATAACCAACACCACTTTATTCGTGATCAAGAATTTAATCAATCTTGGGGTCACTTTGACAAGCGCACAAAATCTCTTATTACAGAATTTTTAGAAAGATCATGTACAGCTGAATTTTCAGGGTTTTTATTATATAAGGAATTATCAAGAAACCTTAAAACGAAAAACCCTTTATTAGCTGAAGGGTTTGCTTTTATGTCTAGAGATGAAGCAAGACATGCAGGGTTTTTAAATAAATCAATGAGTGATTTTAATTTAACACTTGATTTAGGTTTTTTAACTAAGAGCCGTAAATATACTTTTTTTTCGCCTAAATTTATTTTTTATGCTACATATTTATCAGAAAAAATTGGTTATTGGCGATATATAACAATTTATAGACATTTAGAAAAAAACCCTGAATATCGTATTTATCCAATATTTAGGTTTTTTGAGAGTTGGTGCCAAGATGAAAATAGACATGGAGACTTTTTTGCTGCTATTTTAAAGTCCCAACCAGAATTACTAACTACTACTGTCGCTAAACTTTGGTGTAGATTTTTTCTATTATCGGTTTTTGCAACTATGTACTTAAATGATTTACAGAGAAGTAGTTTTTATGCTACTTTAGGTTTAGATGCTCGTAAATTTGACATTCATGTAATTAAAAAAACAAATCAAAGTGCAGGGCGATTATTTCCTGTTATTTTAAATGTAAATCATCCAAGTTTTTTCAAACATCTAGACAAATGCGCTGAAGCAAACTTAGCATTAACAAAAATCGATGTTAAGGAAAAAGCACATTACGGTCATGCCTTACAGAATTTTATGTTCTTTTTCCAACGAACAGGAAACTATTCTGTTATATTAGTTAATTTAATACAGATGGGTTTAATGAAACCTCTAAATTCTGAAAAAGATTGGCATACTATATATTAAATGGATCTTGATTATTTTTTTGTAACTTCAAAGAGACAAAATGAATAAATTACTATAAAGAATATTATTCTTTATAGTATAAAGATAAAAGTAACTCTGATTAATTATATAAGGAAAATATTATTATGAATAATAATAATGCACAGGTAGGTAAAATTGCCCCAGATTTTGAGGCAATAGCAGTTTATGACGAGGAACGTTATAAAATTCGATTATCAGATTATCGTAAAAAAAAATATGTTGTTCTATTTTTTTACCCATTGAATTTTACTTTTGTTTGCCCTACTGAAATAACTTCATTTAGCGATCGGTTTAAGGAATTCAGTTCACTAGACACTGAAGTTTTAGCTGTTTCTGTTGATAGTGAATATTCACATTTATCATGGGTACAAACGAAACGTGAAGATGGGGGGTTAGGTCCATTAAGTTATCCTCTAGTTTCTGACTTGAAAAAAGAAATTAGTAATTCTTATAATATTTTACATGATTCTGGTGTTGCGTTACGAGGCTTATTTATTATTGATAAAAAAGGTGTTATACAATATTCAACTACAAATAATTTATCTTTTGGTCGTAGTGTTGATGAAACCTTAAGAATTTTACAAGCCATTCAATATATAACAGAAAATCCCGATGAAGTTTGTCCTAGTGATTGGGAACCTGGAGATGAAACAATTTTTATCTAAAAATTGATTTAATAACCTAGAAAAAAAAAGAATTTATTGATCGAGGTTCTTAAAATAATTATCAATTCATGATATAAAAATATAAAAATATCAAAAAATTATGCCAAAACTTAAAACAAGAAAAGCTGCAAAAAAACGTTATAAACTTATTGCAGGAAAAAGGTTTGTTCGACGTAAAGCTTTTAAGGGACATCTTTTAGAAAAAAAATCTTCTAAGCAGAAGAGAAATTTAGCAAATACAATTGTAGTAAGTAAATCAGATACCACAGCAATAAGAAAAATGTTAGTTTGTTAGTTTATAACAATAAGAAAATTAATGGTTAGAGTTAAGCGAGGGAATGTCGCTAGGAACCGTAGAAACAAAATCTTAAAACTTGCAAAAGGATTCTGTGGTGCTCATTCAAGTTTGTTCCGTGTAGCAAATCAACAAGTAATTAAAAGTTTGATATATGCATATCGTGGAAGAAAAGAGAAGAAAAGAATATTTCGTCAATTATGGATTACAAGGATTAATGCTGCAGTAAGCAATTACAACTTAAAGTATAGTAGATTCATCCATAATTTAAAACGATCAAAAATTCTTCTAAACCGCAAGATGTTATCTCAGTTAGCTATTTTAGACCCTTCAGCTTTTTCTGTTATAGTTGAAGTAACCCAATAAAATACTTTGAACAAAAAAGGGGGGTTCTTTTTTGTTCAAATCATTACATTGAATTTATTAATTAAAAAATATTTAAAATGATTATGAAAAGAACTATTTCAGTATTAGTTGAAAAGGATGCCGGAGGATTAGTTCGTATTATAAGTTTATTAACAAGAAGACGATTCCAGATTGAAAGTATTACAATGGCAGCATGTGAAAGAAAATGCTATGAACGAATAACAATAGTAGTAATAAACCAAAGTGATGGCTCAGATGCTGCTAGCCAGTTAACTAAACAAATAAAAAAATTAATTAATGTTGTTAATGCTCAAGATATAACATACCTACCTTTAGTGCAGAGAGAGTTAGTTTTGGTAAAACTACAAGTAAATATTATAGAACGAGAAGAAATTATAAATTTAGCTGATATATTCAGATTTAAAATTACTGATATTACAGAGTCTACGCTTATCTTAGAAGTAACAGCTGATCCTGGAAAGATTGCGGCTATTCAAAAAATATTAAAAAAATATAATATTTTACAATTATCTAGAACCGGGGAAATTGCTATAACACGTGAGTCCTCAGTAAGTACTTCTTCATTAAAAGAATACCCTGACTTTGAAGCTGACACAAGCAAGAATTCTTTTAAAAATATTGAAGAATTATTTTATAAGGATTATTATAAACCCGCAGAAGTCCTATTTAATAAAACATAACAAGCTGAGAATAAACTTGAAAGCGGCTAGTCCAAAACTAAATTATAAAGTATAATTTACTATTAAAGTTTGATATTTAACTATTAAACTTTACCAATTAAACCTTCTAATTTATTTACGAATTATATATAATAAAAATATTTTATAGCAATAAATTATTCTAAAAAAATAGGTCAAAAGAAAGATAAGACGAGTCTCTACAATTCTTTTGGTTAAATACCATCCAATTACCAGGCTTTTCTTGGTAAGATAAACATTCATTAACATCCCATTCTAAGAGATATAAATTTTTTTGAGAAAAAAAATTTATACACATTAAAGTAGGAGATTGAGGGAAGAATAGACTCTTTTTTGTGTGATGGTTTTTTTTTTCATTATGTTTTTGCTCAACAATAAAATAAACTTCACAATTAGTTATACGATTACAATTCAAACAAATACACATAAAAAATTCTATTTTTTTATTTTAATATTTATATAATAGTTTTTATTTGGGGGTGGAGGGACTTGAACCCTCACGATTTGCATCAACGGATTTTCATTTAGATATGATTTTCATCAAAAATAAAAAAACATATATATTTTTTTTTGTCAAAATTGGACTCTATCTTTACCAATTAAGGTAGTTCCCGTCGAGTCTCTGCACCTTAATTAATAATTAATTGTACTAATTCTTGGCTCAAGATTGTCTTATCATAATAATGACTTAGATTCCCTTGAATTTGAGAACTTACTTGGCTAACCACGTTAATGATTTGATGCTCAAAGTTTTAAGTCCGTTGCGTCTACCATTCCGCCACACCCCCAGTTACAACAATACATCATATAACAACTAGCTAATAAATAAATGTTTACTTTTAAAACTATTAGTCAGCTTAAATTTTTTTGATATTAGGCGACACCCAGATTCGAACTGGGGATAGAGGATTTGCAATCCACGGCCTTACCACTTGGCTATATCGCCTTTTTAAATCAAATAACTATTTATTAATAAAATTTAACTAGCTACATTATATTAGAAATTGATATACAACTCTTTTTAAGTAATTTAATTTGTAATAATATTATTATAATATTTAATTAATAAAAATTATCTTTTTATACATAAGTACGGAAAGTCACTACCTTTCTAAAGTATAGTATTTATATATCTTAGGGACTTCTAAATTATTCCCTCATTAAAGGATAAAAACTATTAAGAGCTTGTTGCTGGCTTCGGAGAATCTATATGCCTGAGAATGTGCAGGAAAGAACTCGATTAAAAAGTGAGCGTTACGAATCAGGTGTAATCCCTTATGCCAAAATGGGATACTGGGATGCTGATTATAACGTTAAAGACACTGATATTCTAGCTCTATTCCGTATAACTCCACAACCAGGCGTAGATCCCGTAGAAGCTGCCGCTGCTGTTGCGGGTGAATCTTCTACTGCAACATGGACGGTAGTTTGGACAGACTTATTAACTGCTTGCGATATCTATAGAGCAAAAGCATATAGAGTAGATCCAGTACCTGGAACAAGCGACCAATTCTTTGCATATATCGCTTATGAATGTGATTTATTTGAAGAAGGTTCTCTTGCGAATTTAACAGCTTCTATTATTGGTAACGTTTTCGGTTTTAAAGCTGTTAAAGCTTTACGTCTAGAAGACATGAGAATTCCTTTTGCTTACTTAAAAACTTTCCAAGGTCCAGCTACTGGTGTAGTTGTGGAAAGAGAAAGATTAGACAAATTTGGTCGTCCTTTCTTAGGTGCTACTGTAAAACCTAAATTAGGTCTTTCAGGTAAAAACTACGGACGTGTAGTTTATGAAGGTTTAACTGGTGGTCTTGATTTCCTTAAGGATGATGAGAACATTAACTCACAACCATTCATGCGTTGGAAAGAACGTTTCTTATACTGTATGGAAGGTGTTAACCGTGCCGCTGCTGCAACAGGTGAAGTTAAAGGTTCTTACCTTAACATTACTGCTGCAACAATAGAACAAATGTATGAACGTGCAGAGTACGCTCATTCAATTGGTACTGTTATTGTAATGATCGATTTAGTTATCGGTTATACTGCTATTCAAACTATGGCTATCTGGGCACGAAAAGCTGAGATGATTTTACATTTACATCGTGCAGGTAATTCTACTTATGCTCGTCAAAAAAACCATGGTATTAACTTCCGAGTTATCTGTAAATGGATGCGTATGTGTGGTGTAGACCATATCCATGCTGGTACAGTTGTTGGTAAATTAGAAGGAGATCCTTTAATGGTTAGAGGATTCTACAACAGTTTATTATTAACTCAACTTAAAATTAATCTAGCTGAAGGTTTATTCTTCGACATGGATTGGGCATCTCTTAGAAAATGTGTTCCAGTAGCTTCTGGTGGAATCCATTGTGGTCAAATGCACCAACTTCTTTACTATTTAGGTGACGATGTGGTTCTACAATTTGGTGGTGGTACTATTGGTCACCCTGATGGTATTCAATCCGGTGCGACAGCAAACCGTGTTGCTCTAGAATCTATGGTTCTAGCTCGTAATGAAGGTCGTGATTATGTTGGAGAAGGTCCTGAAATCTTACGTAACGCAGCGGCTACTTGTGGTCCTTTAAAAGCAGCGTTAGATTTATGGAAAGATATTACTTTCGATTACACTTCAACAGATACACCTGACTTCGTTGAAGTTGCAACTGAAAGCAAATAGTATACTGAAACCAAATTTATAAGAGATTAATTCTAAATAATTCTCGCTATCTTTAGGTAGCGAGAAAATATAACTAATAATTTTATTTACTTTATTCTTAAAATAGATTGATTATTTTGTTATAAAATTTAGACTTAACCTTAAATTTGTTTTAATCTCAGAAATAATACTTAATACCCCCTATTATTTTAAGTGAAAGTAGAGAGTAAATAAAAAGTTTAGTATCAAACTAAAAATAAAATTTCTATAATTTATCTTTAAGGAATATTTGAATAGTGATGAGAGTTACACAAGGATGTTTTTCGTTTTTACCAGATCTAAATGATGAGCAAATCAAACAACAAGTTTCTTATGCTATGTCAAAAGGATGGGCTGTTAGTGTAGAATGGACAGATGATCCACATCCACGTAATTCATATTGGGAATTATGGGGTCTTCCTTTATTCGACATTCAAGATGCTGCTGCATTAATGTATGAACTTGGTGAATGTAGAAAAGTTAACCCAGAAGGTTACATTAAAATCAATGCGTTTGATGCTAGTATCGGTACAGAAAGTTGTGTATTATCATTCATTGTACAACGACCTTCAGACGAACCTGGTTTCTACTTAGAACGTAATGAAATTAGTGGTCGTAACATTCAATACACGATTTCAAGTTATGCTGTTCAAGCAAGACCTGCTGGAGACCGTTATTAAGGATAAGACATCATTTCTAATTTTTTAAAGATTTACTTACTTTAGACTTTATTAAAAGTCCTCAGTTCGTTTAGTTTTTAGAAAAACTTAGGGAACTTAGCATTATTTGTTATGTTAATTAATAATTTTTTGTAGAAATACAAAGTTAATCTAACTATTAGTTTCCTTTTTCGATATAATATTTTATGTTTAGAAATAACTTCTAAACTTAAAATATTATATTTTTGATCTTTATAGTTTAAGTTTTAATTTATAGCATTTGACAAAGTGCTGTTCATTAGATATATATATATATACATGTATATACAATTCCAATTTATAAGCGTTATTCTAGAAGCTATTAGAAAAGTAATAACTTTTAGATAAATGGGCTCATCGTCTAATGGATAAAGACCGGAACCTTCTAAGTTTCTAATGTAGGTTCAATTCCTTCTGGGCCTGCTTAAATAAATATGTAGAAATTATTTATTATAATAAAAATATAATAAATAATTTAGGCCCCCATCGTCTAGAGGCCTAGGACATCTCCTTTTCACGGAGGGAACAGGGATTCGAATTCCCTTGGGGGTAAAGTATAATAGATTATAATGGTGTTCTAAAAATATTTATACAAATAAAACATCTTAGATACTTATATAAATTTATAAAACCTTTTAGCAGAAACTCTATTACAATAATTAAATAACCTAGAGTTTCTTTTTTTTAGAAAATTAGTTATAATATATTAGTGAAAACTCAATTCGGAATAGTATAACTATTTCATGAGACTTGAGCGTTTCCTATCTTTATGTCTCCAGAGAGGAAAAGGTAAATGAACTCCAATAAGCAAGCAGCCAAAGTTAAAGTTCTCGTTGATCGCGATGTTAACAAAACTAGTTTCGAAAAATGGGCGAAGCCAGGTCATTTTTCACGTACATTGTCTAAAGGTCCAAAAACAACTACTTGGATTTGGAATTTACATGCAGATGCACATGATTTTGATAGCCAAACAAACTCTTTAGAAGAAGTTTCTAGAAAAATTTTTAGTGCACATTTTGGACAACTAGCAATAATATTTTTATGGATAAGTGGGATGCATTTTCACGGTGCTTATTTCTCGAATTATTTAGCATGGTTAAATAATCCTATTAGTATTAAGCCAAGCGCACAAGTTGTGTGGCCTATTGTTGGTCAAGAAATCTTAAATGGGGATGTTGGTGGTAATTTTCAAGGTGTTCAAATAACATCAGGGTTTTTCCAATTATGGCGTGCGGAAGGTATAACAAGTGAAATTGAATTATACTGGACTGCCATTGGTGGGTTAATTATGTCTGGGTTAATGTTATTTGGTGGCTGGTTCCATTATCACAAAGCTGCTCCAAAATTAGAGTGGTTCCAAAATGCAGAGTCAATGTTAAACCATCATTTATCTGGTTTATTAGGTTTAGGTTGTTTAGCTTGGTCTGGACACCAAATTCATATAGCGCTACCTATTAATAAATTATTAGATGCCGGTGTGGCTTCACAAGAAATTCCTTTACCTTATGAATTTATTATTAATAGGGAATTAATCGGTCAGCTTTATCCAAGTTTCAAAAAAGGTTTAGTTCCTTTCTTTTCATTAAATTGGGGTGAATATTCTGATTTTTTAACGTTTAAAGGTGGATTAAACCCTGTAACAGGTGGACTTTGGTTAAGTGATACTGCTCATCACCATTTAGCTTTAGCGGTGTTATTTATCGTTGCAGGTCATATGTACCGTACAAATTGGGGAATTGGGCATAGTATGAAAGAAATTTTAGAAGCTCATAAAGGTCCCTTTACTGGGGCTGGCCATACAGGTCTTTATGAAATTTTAACAACTTCATGGCATGCGCAACTAGCAATCAATCTGGCGATGATGGGGTCGTTAAGCATTATAGTTGCTCATCATATGTATGCAATGCCTCCATACCCTTATATTGCTACTGATTATGCTACGCAACTTTCTTTATTTACTCATCATATGTGGATTGGAGGATTTTGTATTGTAGGTGGTGCAGCACATGGAGCTATTTTTATGGTTCGTGATTATAACCCCGCAAAAAACTATAATAATTTATTAGATAGAGTTGTTCGTCATAGAGATTCTATTATTTCTCATTTAAATTGGGTTTGTATATTCTTAGGCTTCCATAGTTTTGGATTATACATACATAATGATACAATGAGAGCATTAGGACGTGCGCCAGATATGTTTTCAGATACAGGTATTCCTTTAAAACCTATTTTTGCACAAGCAATTCAAAATTTACATTTATTAGCACCGAGTAGTACGGCACCAAATGCTTTAACTACAGCAAGCTACGTGTTTGGTGGAGATATTGTTTCTATTGGATCAAAAATTGCTATAATGCCAATAAAATTAAGTACAGCTGATTTTATGGTTCACCATATTCATGCTTTCACAATACATGTGACCGTCTTAATTTTATTAAAAGGTGTTTTATATGCTCGTAGTTCAAAATTAATCCCTGATAAAGCTAATTTAGGTTTCCGTTTCCCTTGTGATGGACCAGGAAGAGGTGGTACTTGTCAAGTTTCGGCTTGGGATCATATATTTTTAGGTTTATTCTGGATGTACAACTCAATTTCAGTAGTTATATTCCATTTCAGTTGGAAAATGCAATCTGATGTTTGGGGATCAGTAACACCAACAGGAACAGTTTCCCATATCAGTGGTGGTAATTTTGCTCAAAGTGCAATTACTATTAATGGATGGTTAAGAGATTTTTTATGGGCACAAGCATCACAGGTAATTCAATCATATGGATCTTCTTTATCGGCTTATGGTTTAATCTTCCTTGGTGCGCATTTCATTTGGGCATTTAGTTTAATGTTCTTATTTAGTGGTCGTGGCTATTGGCAAGAACTTATTGAATCAATTGTTTGGGCTCATAACAAAATTAAAGTTGCACCAGCAATTCAACCTCGAGCATTAAGTATTACTCAAGGTCGAGCTGTAGGATTAGCGCATTATCTATTAGGTGGTATTGGGACAACATGGTCTTTCTTCTTAGCAAGAATTATTTCTGTAGGATAAAATTAACGAGGTAAAATATTTATGGTAACTAAATTTCCAAAATTTAGCCAAGCTTTAGCACAAGATCCGACAACTAGAAGAATTTGGTTTGGAATTGCAACAGCGCATGATTTTGAAACACATGATGGGATGACAGAAGAAAATTTATATCAAAAAATCTTTGCTTCTCATTTCGGTCATTTAGCAATTATTTTTCTTTGGACATCTGGTAATTTATTCCACGTTGCTTGGCAAGGTAACTTTGAACAATGGTCTTTAAACCCATTAAAAGTAAAACCAATTGCCCACACAATTTGGGATCCACATTTTGGTGATCTTGCAATGAAAGCTTTCACAAAGGGTGGTGCATTTTACCCAGTAAATATATCTTATTCAGGTGTTTACCATTGGTGGTATACTATTGGAATGAGAACAAATAATGATTTATATGTTGGGTCTATTTTTTTAATAGCCTTATCTAGCTTATTATTATTTGCTGGTTGGTTACATTTACAACCAAAATTCCGTCCAAGCCTATCTTGGTTTAAAACTAATGAATCGCGTTTAAATCATCATTTAACAGGTTTATTTGGGGTAAGCTCTTTAGCATGGACAGGACATTTAGTTCATGTTGCTATTCCAGCATCTCGTGGTATTCATGTTGGTTGGGATAATTTCTTAACAACTTTACCCCATCCAGATGGTTTAACTCCATTTTTTGATGGTAATTGGAATGCTTATTCTCAAAACCCTGATACTGTAGAACATATTTTTGGTACAAATACGGGTTCCGGTACTGCTATTTTAACATTCTTAGGTGGTTTCCACCCACAATCTCAATCTCTTTGGCTTACTGACATAGCACATCATCATCTTGCAATTGCAGTTGTATTTATAATTGCTGGCCATATGTATAGAACAAATTTTGCTATTGGTCATAATATGAAAGAAATTCTAGATGCACATCGTCCACCTGGTGGAAGATTAGGTGCCGGACATCGAGGATTATTTGATACAATAACAAACTCTTTACATATACAACTTGGTTTAGCTCTAGCATCATTAGGTGTTACTACATCTTTAGTTGCTCAACATATGTACGCAATACCTCCTTATGCTTTTATGGCAAAAGATTTTACAACTCAAGCAGCTCTTTATACACATCATCAGTATATAGCTGGGTTTTTAATGGTAGGGGCATTTGCACATGGGGCAATTTTCTTTGTTAGAGATTATGATCCAGAAGCAAACCAGGATAATGTGTTAGCTAGAATGCTTGAGCATAAAGAAGCAATTATCTCTCATTTAAGTTGGGTTAGTTTATTCTTAGGTTTCCATACATTAGGACTATATATTCATAATGATACTGTAGTTGCGTTTGGTCAACCTGAGAAACAAATACTAGTAGAACCTGTTTTCGCACAATTTATCCAAGCTGCGTCAGGAAAGGCAGTTTATGGTTTTGATCTTTTATTATCTTCAAAAGGAAGTCCTGCTAGCGTTGCGGGAAGCGAAATCTGGTTACCTGGTTGGATAGAAGCAATTAATAATGATAAAAATGATTTATTTTTAACTATTGGGCCTGGTGATTTTTTAATACACCATGCTATTGCTTTAGGATTACATACTACAACATTAATCTTAGTTAAAGGGGCATTAGATGCCCGTGGTTCTAAATTAATGCCAGATAAAAAAGATTTTGGTTATAGTTTCCCTTGTGATGGTCCAGGTCGTGGTGGTACTTGTGATATTTCAGCTTGGGATGCTTTCTATTTATCAATGTTTTGGATGTTAAACACAATTGGTTGGGTTACTTTCTATTGGCATTGGAAACATGTTACAATTTGGCAAGGTAATGCAGCTCAGTTTAACGAATCTTCGAACTATATTATGGGTTGGTTACGTGACTATTTATGGTTAAACTCATCTCCATTAATAAACGGGTATAATCCTTATGGTATGAATAGTTTATCTGTATGGGCCTGGATGTTCTTGTTTGGGCATTTAATTTGGGCTACTGGTTTTATGTTCTTAATTTCATGGAGAGGATACTGGCAAGAGCTTATAGAAACATTAGTTTGGGCTCACGAGCGTACGCCTCTTGCGAACTTAGTTCGTTGGCGTGACAAACCTGTTGCTCTATCAATTGTTCAAGCAAGGTTAGTTGGGCTAGTTCATTTTACAGTCGGTTATATTTTAACTTATGCTGCTTTTGTTATAGCTTCAACTACTGGAAAATTTGGTTAATTTAGATTATACTATTATTTAGGTTTGTATATTAAAGTATAAATAATTACTTTAATATACAAATTTAATAAAATATAAAAAAATTAATTAAGGAATTGTCTATGGCTAAACAATCAATGATTGAAAGAGAAAAAAAGCGAGAAAGATTAGTTATAAAATATAGCGAAAAACGAAAGTCACTTCTTTTAGAATTTAAAAAGGCAAATACTTTTTCTGATCAAATGGAAGTTCATAAAAAAATAGAAAAGCTACCAAGAAATAGCTCACGTATAAGATTAAGAAACCGTTGTTGGAGAACTGGTCGTAGCCGAGGGGTTTATAGAGATTTTGGTTTATGCCGACATATGGTTAGAGAGATGGCACATAATTGTTTACTACCTGGTGTAAGAAAAGCCAGTTGGTAATTGAAAATTAAAAACAGGAGAGATAATAATTATATTATCTCTCTTTCTTATAGACCAAGTTTATTTCCGCGACGGTATTGTAAAAAAGCAGCAACGAATAAACCAATTAAAGTTACTGGGATAAGACCTAATACCATACCAAAAAGAAGAGGTTCAATCATAATATAAAGATATATAAATAATTATTAAAGTGATTAAGGGTATTGCGTTTAATAAGTTTAAATAATCAAGAAGATATTAGCCCCATATTCTAGATACTAATATATTTCTACAAAGCCACTATTTATAAGTTGTTTATCTAAAACCAACTGAAGCTTGCCAAAGGAAGGCAAGTAATAAAAAAAGAACTGGAACAATTGGTAAAATATCTACAATTGGACTATACATTGAGTACAGTTCTGGTAACTTTGTTAGTAATATGATTTCCATATTTTATTAGCCTTTTTGTAAAAATACTATCGAACCATTATATTCAATAAAATAGAGTTAGATATACTATAGTATATAGTAAGACAATATATTTTATTTACCTTAACTCCTAACTTTCTTATTATTTTAAGTTTTTTACTAGATAAAAGAACTTTCAACTTTTTGTGCTACCCTTTTTCTCCTATTAATTATATTAATTAAAAAAAGACCATTTTTGTAGTAAAACCTAAGAAATGGGTTCTTTATTTTAAGGTGAGCAAATATCAAAGTGTATATAAATAAATTTTTTATCGTTAAATTACAGAATCTTAAATGCGATACAAATGGAATCCTAATTTTAGGTAAACCAACCATAACTATGTAAACCTTGGCCTAAAAAATTAACCCCAAGATAACAAATCCAAACAACAAAGAACCCAATACTTGCTAAAAGAGCTGGTTTTTTACCATTTAAGCCTACTATTAGTCGAAGGTGTAAGTATGCTGCGAAGATTAACCAAGTGATTAAGGCCCAAGTTTCTTTTGGATCCCAACTCCAATAAGATCCCCAAGCTTCATTTGCCCAAACAGCACCTGCTATTATACCAATAGTCAAAAAAGGAAACCCTAAACTTATAGCTCTATAACTCCAATTATCGATATGGTATAAAAATTTTGTACGATTATTTATAACAATATCTTCTTCCTCATTGTAAATAACATCTAGACCTAGGTATAAAAATTGACTTTTAGTTAAGTTTAAAGTTTTTATCATATGCTTCTCATATTCAGCAGCTCTGACTGGGATCATTTTTATATAATCTTCAAGTTCTAAAAAGGCACCTACATAAACTATTGCAAATGATGATCCAATAATTAATATCGCATAACTTAACATCATTAAACTAACGTGCATCATTAACCAATTTGATTGGAGCGCCGGAACTAAAGCACTTGCTTTTTGCATTTCAAGTGGTAGTGTTAATGCAGCAAAACCAGTAATAAATAAAACAATTGGGACAATAATACAACCAAATAATGAACTTTGGGTTTTAGATTCTAAAGCTTGATAAACAAATAGCAGTATGCACGACAAAAATAATAAAGATTCATATAAATTACTTAAAGGAAAATAGCCAAATTGAATCCAACGATTTAATAAAAAACCAAAGAGACTTAAAGTTGCAAATCGTGAAGTAATTTTTGCTAAAGTACCCAAAATTTTAATATTTTTAAACCCTAAACTAAACCAATAGAAAATTGTAGAAACAAGACAGCAAGCAAACAGGATATTATTAAAGATATTACTATCATTACAAACGTTACAAAAATCCTGGAAAAACATTATTACCCCCCTATTTGTATAATATAATTAAAATTGACATGAATGTACGTAATTAGTATAGCTTATATATTTACAAAAAAACCAAATATCAAAAAAATCATGTAACTAAATATAAAATTAACGACTAAAAATCTAAAGTAAATAAGTTTAAAATTATGAACAAAAAAGAAAAAACAAAATATTTATAGTAATTAAAATTATATTATATTATATAAATGTATATATATGTTAAATATTTAGATTATAATATATAATAATATAACATAGTAATATAATAGTTATTAAAAAACTATATTATACTATACTTATATCATTTATACCAATAACTATCTCTTAAGAGCGACTATTATTAATAATTATTTTTTAAATAATAATAATTTAGTTAACACATAATAAAAAATCAGGAGTCATATATGAAACTAGCTGTTTACGGTAAAGGTGGTATCGGTAAATCAACAACAAGTTGTAACATTTCTGTCGCTCTTTCTAGAAGAGGAAAACGTGTTTTACAGATTGGTTGTGATCCCAAGCATGATAGTACATTTACATTAACTGGTTTTTTAATTCCAACGATTATTGATACTTTACAAGCAAAAGATTATCATTATGAAGATATTTGGCCAGAAGACGTTATATACCAAGGTTATGGCGGAGTGGACTGTGTTGAAGCAGGGGGACCTCCTGCTGGTGCTGGGTGTGGAGGTTATGTTGTTGGTGAAACAGTAAAACTTTTAAAAGAATTAAATGCATTTGATGAATATGATGTAATTTTATTTGATGTTTTAGGAGATGTAGTTTGTGGTGGTTTTGCTGCACCATTAAATTATGCTGATTATTGTTTAATTGTAACAGATAATGGTTTTGATGCATTATTTGCCGCAAACCGAATTGCTGCGTCAGTAAGAGAAAAAGCTAGAACACATGCATTAAGACTTGCCGGACTTATAGGTAATAGAACAGCTACTCGAGATTTAATTGATAAATATATTGATGCAGTACCAATGCCAGTTTTAGAAGTATTACCTCTTATTGAAGATATTAGGGTTTCAAGAGTAAAAGGTAAAACTTTATTTGAGATGACAGAATCTGATAGTGCTTTATATTATATTTGTGAATACTACCTAAATATAGCAGACCAACTTATTGCTAATCCCGAAGGTGTAGTTCCAAAAGAAGCGGCAGATCGTGAATTATTTAGTTTACTATCTGATTTCTATTTAAACCCAAAAGAAAAAGATCAAGATACATTAGAATTTGATACTATTGAAAATGATTTAAATGAAGTATTTTCGATTTAGTCTAAAACAATTAGACTTATAAATTTTAATTTTTTAGTAAAAGGATTTATATGAATCAGATAAAACATCTAGATAACGACAATTTAAAAGAAAAGATAAATTTTGAATGTGAAACAGGTAATTACCATACGTTTTGTCCAATTAGTTGTGTTGCCTGGTTATACCAAAAAATTGAAGATAGTTTCTTTTTAGTTATTGGTACAAAAACTTGTGGATACTTTTTGCAAAACGCTTTGGGAGTAATGATTTTTGCTGAACCTCGTTACGCTATGGCAGAACTAGAAGAAGGTGATATATCAGCACAATTAAGTGATTATGAAGAGCTAAAACGCTTATGTTTACAAGTAAAAAGAGACCGAAATCCTAGTGTAATCTTTTGGATTGGGACCTGCACAACAGAAATAATCAAAATGGATTTAGAAGGCATTGCACCAAAACTAGAGGCAGAAATAAGCTTACCAATTGTAGTGGCAAGAGCCAACGGTCTTGATTATGCTTTTACACAAGGGGAGGATACTGTATTAGCTGCTTTAGCACAACGACCAAATGCAAAGCAGGCAGAAACTCAATTAGACAAAGTAATATCAACTGATAAAGATTATATTGAACATATACCTCTTATTTTGTTTGGTTCTATACCCGACCCAGTTGTCAACCAACTTACTTTAGAGTTGAAAAAACAAGGTATTAGGGTTTCGGGTTGGTTACCCTCAAAACGTTATACTGAATTACCTCTTATTAATGAAGGCAATTATGTTTGTGGAGTAAATCCATATTTAAGTCGAACTGCAACAACACTAATGAGAAGAAGAAAATGCAAACTAATTGGTGCTCCATTCCCAATTGGACCTGATGGTACAAGAGCTTGGTTAGAAAAAATTTGTACAGTTTTTGGTATTGAACCTAAAGGGTTACAGCAAAGAGAAGATGAAATATGGGAAAAATTAAAATATTATGTCAGTTTAATTGATGGTAAAAGCGTATTCTTTATGGGTGACAATTTATTAGAGATTTCATTAGCACGTTTTTTAATTAGATCAGGTATGGTTGTATTTGAAATTGGTATACCTTATATGGATAAAAGATATCAAGGGGCGGAATTACAATTATTGCAAAAAACTTGTAAGGAAAAAAATATTCCAATTCCTATTATTATTGAAAAGCCTGATAATTATAACCAAGTAGATAGAATTCGTGATATGAAACCTGATTTAGTTATCACTGGTATGGCACATGCAAATCCATTAGAAGCAAGGGGTATTAATACAAAATGGTCAGTTGAATTTACATTTGCTCAAATCCATGGTTTTACAAACGCCATTGAGGTTTTAGAATTAGTAACGAGACCACTTCGTCGTAATCAAAAACTTGAAAAAATTGGGTCTCAGCGTTATACTGACCGTCGATAATTAAAAATTTGTTCAAGGTTAATAAATAAATTTGAATTTTACACAAATAATATACTATACTATACTTATATCATTATTTCCATGTTCTATATATATATAGAACATGAAAAATTTATTTTTTATTAAAACTCATAGTTTTTCATTACTTTTCAGATTAATGTTTAATTTTAAGAAATCAGTATTAATATTTTTTTTAGCTCTCAGCATACCTTTAGCAGCATTTGCCGATGTTGCAGGTTTAACAAAATGTAGTGAATCAGCATCTTTTAATAAGCGGTTTGATGCTAGTGTTAAAAAATTAGAAGTAAGGGTTAAAAAATATGAGCCTGGGTCTCCCCCAGCATTAGCGTTAGAACAACAAATAACTAGAACTAAGCAAAGATTTACTCGTTACTCAAATTCGGAGTTATTATGTGGTAAGGAAGGCTTACCCCATCTGATAACAGATGGAAGATGGGATCATGCTGTGGAATTTGTAATTCCAGGGATGATGTTCTTATACATAAGTGGTTGGATAGGTTGGGCTGGTCGTAGTTATCTAAATATAGTAGGTGCGACTTCAAACCCAACGGAAAAAGAAATTATTCTTGATGTACCATTAGCATTAAAAATTATGTCATCAGGATTTATTTGGCCAGTGTCAGCTTGGCAAGAATTCACTACTGGGAATTTTTTAGTTCCTGATTCTGAAATTACTGTATCTCCAAGATAATAACATAACAAATTCTTATTCTTAAAATAGAAATTTCACTATATATAATAATAAATTAAGAGGTATCGAACAACATGGACAATTTTTTAAAATATCTTTCGACTGCACCTGTTTTATTTGTTGGGTGGATGACATTTACTGCTGGATTTATTATTGAAGCGAATCGTTTTTATCCTGATGCATTAACATTCCCTGTCTTTTAAATATAATTAAATTATTTCATCTAAAAAACAAACTGTATTAACCTTATATATGAGTATTAATACAGTTTGTTTTTTCTTAGTTGATAATATCGTTTGTTCTTCTATCTTTTAAGAAATAGTAATTAGGGGTGATTTATAATCAAAAATAATGAATTGAAAATATGACGAACTTAAATTTCGTGCCTAAGAACGTACCTAGTGATTTTAATGTGTCAAGTCGAATATCAGCTGAGATTAATGAGAGTGATAAAAGTTTATTTGATAGTAACTTTGATGTAAATAATCTATGGAGTGAAGAAAATGAAAAAATAGATCGTTGGGCTATTAGTGATGGAAGTGAAGGGTATGATAAGATAGATAATTTAACTGGAAGCTCCAAAGAAGCTAAGATTGGTGATAACAAAAATCCTAACCAAAACATTACGGCTAAGGAAAAACTTAATAAAATTCAGGTTTATTTTATTGTTAAATCCATAAAAGTAGACGAAAAAGAATTTTTAATTGCTGTACCAGTAAATAATTTTGATGATTTATCAAATTCTTCTTATGGGAAAGCTATCTCAGCAAGAGCAGGTACTTTTTTAATGAGGACTGATGCAGATCTTAATAAGAAAGGGTTCATAGAAGGCAGACCAGGGAATAGACCTTTTATATTAGAGCATGCACTTGAGGTTGAAGCCCCATATGGAAGCTTGCCAGAATTACCTTTAGAAGCTTTACTTTTACCAAAAAAATATGGAAGAAATGGTAATGTAGAGATACCAGATTTAACTATAGAAGAGCAGGAAGAAGATGAGTCAAAATTAATTACAGAAACGATAGTGGACGATTCAGGAAAAGAAAGAATGCTTTATTATTTTTTGAGTGAATATGAATATGATTACGCATTTCTTGATAATACAATATTTACAAATGCTGAGCCTTACCTAACAACACCAAGAAATGAAGTAAGCTTCAATAGAACATTTAAAGATATATTAGAAAATAATATCAAAACTATTAAGTTAGATGATATTTGGAATAAAGAAAAAAAAGAATTCAGATTAGCAGAAATAGAAGACTTAGTTTATAAAAATACTGACGAATTATTAAGCAAAAATATAATCCCAGTTTTTTCTAATTTAGAAGAAGCACAAGATTTATTAATAACAGTTCTTGAAGAACTTCTTGAACCTTTTAAAACAATAAGGTTTATTGAAAATTCTAGTAACCAGAAGGAGTATCCTTTAACAAATATTGATTACTTCGATGACTCATTTACGTTACAAAATAAATATGCTGTTCCAGAAACCAGAATGGATAAAATTCAATTATGGTTAACGAAGTATAGATTAATGAAACCGCGTACACAATTGAAACCTCAATATGAATTAAATTACCAACGCTTTTTATTTCCACGTATTCCTGAAGAACTACATGAGTTTCTTGAACCAGATGAACGTAGTGAAACTGCTTACTTATCTGAGAGTGATACAGTGTTATTAGATATCGCTAGTAATGTTAAAATTGTCTCTATGGGGTTGGGTGATTTTTTAACTTTTTGGAATAACACTGAAACAAAGAATGGCGAAATATTATTTATACCATCTTCAAAAAGTTTCAAAAAAATAAACCTACCATTAATTTCTAAAAAACCAAGAGATCGATTTTATGAATACCAACAAAAATTCCGAGGTGAGAATAAACAAAAAATCGATGATTATAGCTATAGCTATGAAATAAAGAGTTCCCTTAATTAATTTTAAGAAAGAAGTTGAATACTTTTTTTAGTCTTTATAAAGCTGATAATATATATCTTTAATAAACTAAAGAAAAATAATTTTTCTTTAGTTTATTGAAAAAAAGCAATACTAAAATTTTAATTCTGCAGCTTGAACTTTTTCAAATTGTTTTTTCTTAATAACGAAAAAGATTTGAGTAAACAATACAGAAAAAGCAAAGACTATGAAACCAATTACTCTACTTGGATCTTGTAAAACAATTTCTACATCCGTCTGCCCAAATCCACCAACATTAGGATCTTTTGTTAAAGGTTGGTCTAATTTAATAGTGTCTTTCTTTGAAACTACTAATGATAATCCTTTTGGAATCGTTTGTTTAGTTTCTTTACCTGTAGAACCTACTATAGTTATTGAAGTTTCACCTTTATCTAAAGTTTGAATTTCTGCAATTTGACCTTCAGAAGAGGAAGTAACGATATTATTATTACTTTTTTCTCCAGTAGGATATATTTGTCCTCGGCCTCTATTTGCCCCTACATAAATAGGGTATTTTAAGAAATTGATTTTCTTATTAGTTGCTGGGTCAGGTGATAAAACTGGAAAAATAATTTCTTGATGTGTATCACCGGCAATTGGCCCAACCACTAAGATATTATCTTGAGTGGAGCTATAAGGAGAGATGTAAACCCCTTTACTTTTTTCCTGAATTTCCTTTGAAATTAGGTTTTTTGGTGCTAATTTAAAGCCTTCAGGTAAAATAACAACAGCACCAACGTTTAATCCACTTAGTTGACCATTACCTAAAATTTGTTTGGCATCTTTGGCATAAGGAATCTTTACAGCAGCTTCAAAAACTTTATTTGGTAATATAGCTTTTGGAGATTCTATTTGCACAGGTTTTTCTGCTAAATGACAATTTGCACATGCAATTCGTCCATTTGCTGCACGCGGGTTTGTATATGCTTGTTGAGCATAGATTGGGTAGGCTTCTGACATCTTAACAG
Organism: Nereocystis luetkeana; assembly: GCA_031213475.1. Lineage (NCBI taxonomy): Eukaryota > Phaeophyceae > Laminariales > Laminariaceae > Nereocystis > Nereocystis luetkeana. Next base: position 4,697 of record JARUPZ010001049.1, on the reverse strand, counting down.
AAAGTGTAAGACTACTAATGATAAAAATAAAGCTTATCATGATAAATTTCATTAGTCTTTTCAAAAGTTCCATATTGAAATTAGGTAAATTAAAAAGTTTTTAATCTATAATCCTTGATAGAAAGAGATTTTAGTAAAAAAAGAGGTTATATAAAGATAATAAGGAATTAATTCCTTATTATCTTTATATAACCTCTTTTTTTACTAAGTTAATTGATGTTATGCTTCCTAAAAAGTATAACAAAAATAACGCACCTGATAACAATAATTGTGTTATAGGATCTGCTGAGGGTGTCAATACGGCACCCAATATTGTAGAAAAAAGTATCATCGGTCGCCAATAATTTAACATTTTTATTGGGTCCACTATCTTAGATAAACTTAAGATGATTTGAACAATTGGGACTTGAAATACTAATCCAGTGCTAAAAAATAAAGTAGAGACAAAATTAAAATACTGAGTGAAAGACCAAAAAGGTTCTATAACTTCTGAGCCATAAAAAATAAAAAAGTTCAAAGCTGCAGGAATCAAAAGAAAGTACGAAAAGAGTAACCCTAAAATAAATAAAACAATAGAACTAACCAATAAACCGACTATGATATTTTTTTCATTTTTAGTTAAAGCAGGTCTAAAAAAAAAAAGTGTTTGACTTAATAATAATGGGGTAGAAAATAATACACCCGCATAAAATGAGATTAGTAAAGTCGAAACAAAATATTCGCCTGGAGATAATTGAAAGAATTGTATATTTGAAACAGGACTTTCTAAAATTTTAACTAACAATTTCACATTATAAAATGTAAAAAATGTGATTAAAGATAAAAAACTTAAAATATGAAACGCTCGTTGCCTTAATTCATCAAAATGCTCGTTAAAATATAATTCTGTAATTGAACGTGATGACGTCTTAATAATATCCGTCATGGAATAAAATTTAAACTTTAATGTTTTAACATTTTCTCTCATAGTTTCTACAAAAATATTTATAATGCTTTAAGACTCTATAAATTTAAAAGCCTGTAACTTAGATGATGCTATTTTCATCTCTTGTGATGCATCAATCTTTTCTTTAGTTGTTTCTGCTAAATCTAGATTTTTTGTAGCTTCAGCTAAAAACTCTTTGGCTTGAGTATAATCTTGTTTTATGATTTCTTCTACTCCACTAATTAAAACTATAACTTCATCATTTTTTATAACAGCAAACCCACCAAGAACAATAATAGGTGTCCAAGATGAATTAACTTTAATTCTAAGAATTCCGATTTCAAGAGCAGTAATTAAAGGAGCATGGCCTGTAAGGATACCTAATTGACCTGTAAGACTAGGTAGAACTACTTCATCGGCAGAAGTATCCCAAATTAATCCATCTGGAGCAATTACACGAATATTTAAACTCATTAGAAAATTCCCTAATTAATTATTAAAAGTTTTTGCTTTAGAGATTGCTTCATTAATATCACCAACTAAATAAAAAGCTTGTTCAGGTAAATCATCTAGTTCACCACCTAAAATCATATTGAAGCCTTTAATCGTATTTTCTAAATCTACATATTTACCAGGAGAACCAGTAAATATTTCTGCAACAAAGAATGGTTGTGATAAAAAACGTTCAATTTTTCTAGCACGGTCTACAACTAAACGGTCTTCTTCAGATAGTTCATCAATTCCTAGAATTGCAATAATATCTTGTAATTCTTTATAACGTTGTAATGTTTCTTTAACTAACTGAGCTGTTTTATAATGCTCATCACCAACAATTAAAGGTTGTAACATAGTTGAAGTGGAATCTAAAGGATCCACAGCTGGATAAATTCCTTTAGCAGCTAAGCCTCGAGATAATACAGTTGTTGCATCTAAATGAGCAAAAGTTGTAGCTGGTGCAGGGTCAGTTAAGTCATCTGCAGGTACATAAACAGCTTGAATAGAAGTAATCGAACCTTGAGTAGTTGATGTGATACGTTCTTGTAAAGCACCCATTTCAGTACCTAAAGTCGGTTGGTATCCCACAGCTGAAGGCATACGTCCTAATAAGGCTGAAACCTCTGAACCAGCTTGTACAAATCTAAAAATATTATCAATAAATAATAAAACATCCTGTTTATTGATATCACGGAAATATTCAGCCATTGTTAGAGCAGTTAATCCTACACGCATACGTGCACCTGGTGGCTCATTCATTTGACCATAAACTAAAGCTACTTTAGATTCTAATAAATTTTTCTCATTGATTACACCAGATTCTTTCATCTCCATGTATAAATCATTACCTTCACGTGTTCTTTCACCTACCCCACCAAAAACAGAAACACCACCATGAGCTTTTGCAATATTATTAATCAGTTCCATAATTAAAACAGTTTTACCTACTCCTGCCCCACCAAAAAGCCCAATTTTACCACCTCTACGATAAGGAGCTAATAAATCTACTACTTTAATACCAGTTTCAAAAATAGCTGGTTTAGTTTCAAGGTCGGTAAAGGCTGGTGCAGGTCTATGAATAGGTAATGTTTCATTACCAATATCATCTCCTAAATTATCTACAGTTTGTCCTAAAACATTAAAGATACGACCAAGTGTTGGTTTACCTACAGGAACTAGGATTGGAGATTTAGTGTCAATAACTTGAACACCCCTTTGTAAACCATCAGTAGCACTCATTGCAATAGCTCTAACTCGGTTATCCCCTAATAATTGTTGTACTTCACAAATAATAACTCCTTCTTTACTTTCTACTTCAAGAGCATTGTAAATTTTTGGTAAGATACCTGAAGAAAAGACTGCATCGATAACTGGTCCAATAACTTGTGTTATATAACCTGTATTAACATTTTTATCATTCGTTATTTTTTTTTCAGTCATTTTTTAATTATTTGCATTATTAAATAATAATGAAACCTGAAAATTTTTTAATTAATTTTATTTAAGCTTAAGAACAAAAGTAAAACGAGTCTTATTTTAGACTAAAAAATTTGAATTAATAGATTGTACAAATAAAAAAAAGATCAATAAATTTCGAGTAAGAAAAGATAGTTAAAGTTTTTTAAGCGGAAAGTCGACCTGTTGTTCGTAACCAATTTTGGGCCTCTATATAATTATTTGGAGCAAGATTAATTGCTTGTTTCCAGTATTCAGCGGCTTTATTAAAAAGTAATTTAGCGACATCAATATTTTGTTTTTCTGAAGCTTTCACACCTTGGTAATGATATATAACAGCAATATTATTTAACGCTTGGGGTAAATTTGGGTTTAATTCTAAAGCTTGGTGATAATATTCTAAAGCTTTTAAATATTCTCCATTACTAGAATAGATTAAACCAATATTATATAAAATAAAACTACGATCATAAGGGTCTTCTTCAAGTTGTAATGCTTCGTAGTAATTTTCCAATGCTTCAGCATATTCACCTTCAGATTGTGCTGACATACCATCTCTATAGTAAAAAAAAGCTTGCTTCTCTTCTTTACTTGCGGGGAAAACTTTTAAAATAATATCGGCCATAATCGTAAAAGTTTTATCGATAAAATTATCATTTCTCTGGGAACGACTCATATTTTCTCTGTTTTTTTATTTTTTATATCTTATTTCTTGAAAAAGTAAAGAAAAAGTATAGTTTAAAAATATTATAACATTTACGCTAATATTCTAAGAACATTAATTTTCTACTGATGTAACAAACGGTAATAAATTTAAATATCTTGCTCTTTTAATAGCTTTTGAAAGTTGTCTTTGTTGTTTTAATGTTAAATTTGTTGAGCGGCGCGATTTAATTTTCCCATGCTCTGTTGAAAATGATAAAAGAATATCTACTTGTTTATAATCAATTGTTTCATTTGGTTTAAGTTTAAATGGTTGACGTCTAGTTTTTGTCGGCTTTCCTTTATTCCCCTTATTTTCATTATTTGGCATATTATCCTCCTTATTTTATTTCTTTTTGTTGTGTATGTGAATTACAGTTAGGACAAAACTTTTTTAATTCAAGTCTATCTGGAGTGTTTCTACGGTTTTTTGTTGTTGTATAGTCTATTTTTTTTTGGTTTTTTTTGGCTGTTGCCCCTTGATTAGAATTACTATTTGTTTTTTTACAGTTTGTACATCTTAGGGTTATTATAATTCTAGCACCTTTATTTTTTGCCATAGTTTAATTTAAGTAAAAGTATTTTATTAAATGATAATTATTAATAATAGCGATATATCTATATCACTACTATTATATAGTAATATATTTTTTATTTGGAGATCAAGGTAGTTTTTTCTGCTCTTTAGTTTTATAAGGTTTTTCTACTTTACTCCTATCTTGAAAAATTTAATGCTTCGTTATACAATGCTATGATGATATTATTTAAAGGTAGAATTTTTTATTTTAAATAATATTAAAATTATAGAGGGATTCAAGCAGTCTATAGTTTTATTAATTAACACCAATTTAGGAGGTATATTTATGTTTGAAAGATTTACTGAGCGGGCTTTACAAGTAATTATGATGTCACAAGAAGAATCAAGACGTTTAGGTCATAATTTTGTAGGTACAGAACAAATACTTTTAGGCTTATTAGGTGAAGGCTGTGGGGTAACCACTAATGCTGTCAGAGAGTATGGTATTACTATTAGAAAAGTAAGAATCGAAGTAGAAAGACTTATAGGTAAAGGAACAGGGTTTGTTGCAATAGAAATCCCCTTTACCCCTAGGGCAAAAAA